>JAQIXP010003678.1:0-12644 GCA_034700285.1 Proteroiulus fuscus
TAATGTGTACCGGTAGTTAACATGGAGATTCCCATAGGAGCATGCATTTTCTAAAAGTGTGGACAGCCCCCTTAAGACATTATAATTGTATGCGAATCACAAACTAAATCATGCCTGTCGATAACTAAACTTGCAAGGTAGATGAATATTAAATAAGCAGAAGATGATAATTTATACTTTTTATCAAAATTGTGGACTAATAGTTGGTATGACTTAACATTCCCCATAAACATTAATCATTGGTTATATCTAGTCTATCTATTAATCAACACTATAGCTTTCATTCTATATTTCATTTGTCTCGGATGAACTGTTCTGATTTGATGCATTCAGTACCTTCCTATTTCCTCCCAAAAGTCGCCATACAATCCCACTATTATCCCAGAATGCATTATAAAAAATGTTCCTATAGTCGGTTCCAATAATTTTTGGCCTTGGCTCGCCATCTAGCATAGCTTTATTTTCATCGATTGCAGTTGCCTTCCATGGGGGCTTCCATTAGCTCTCGGGAGCATTTAATGCAGCTTGTAGGTTAGGATTTGTCTACTCCTGAAACCCAAACCTATACAATGTAGGCAATTAGTAGGATCTCAGCAGCAAACGAATCCTAAAGTTTGCTATTTGCCCCAGAGAGCCAATGGAAGCCCCCAAGTATGGCAGCTGAAAACGATGAAAATAAATCTGACGCTAGGTGGTGGGCCCAGGGCCGAAATTTATTGGACCGACTATAGTTTTATTTTATGAGGAATTTTATCATACACGTGAAGCAGACGATCTGTCCCGATTAGGCCTAATAGGCCTTGTAAGATGCAAAAAAGATAGCAGCATTTATGTTGTAGTAGTACAGGCTCAACACTGTTGAGACTTGAAATTTAGATTGTGGGACTGTGGCATTCTGGGTAATTGGGCGTAAACAACTAGTATTTAATAATGATTTGACTATATGCTAACCATTATCTACTAAACTTTAGCATGGCTTGTTGTTATTAGACATTATACCAGCCCATGTAAATGGTATTTATTAAGTTATCAGTGGCTTGCAACACATGTGCAACTTCCCTGAATTTAGTATTTTGGAACTTCCCTTTTGTTTATACTGGCCCAGCCTGTTATATTGCTAATCCCCAAAATTAATGGTTTTTGTAATGTTCATCTACTTGTTTGGTCATCCTTAATTAAATTAAACGTTATTTAGGTCGATTACATGGTTAATTATGGGTTCTTCCCTTTTTGTCAGCTGTTGCCAAACCATGCGGTTTTGTCATATTTTTCTCTGTTGATTAATAACAGTTATGGCATTTTTTAATGTACTCGACGCATATTATAAATAGCTGACTTCCATTTCAATATGAATTTTTGTTATTATTCGTAATGGGGTTAATAGCATGGTAGGAAGCACTATAATTGATTATAAACATAGTGCTAAAGTGGCATGTTTAATTCGGAGTAATGCATAATAACATCTGCTCCAAATTATATGCATGTAAAAATGAACCTTATAATAGTTTGAGTCTGTCTGTGGGCTCAAATTGTGTCAATTTATACTCGTTCCCTACTCACAAAAATTATTTTCTAATTAAGCTCTATTTTTAATTTTTTATTGTTGACAAAAAGTGTTTTGACACTTATTCCTGACCAGGAATTAATCTGGGCGTCTTCCACGAATAGGGAATTCCGGGAATTAGATGGGGAGAACAAAAAATTCCCGGAGAAATAGGGAAATAAGTGAATAACCCTTTGTGAGGGCAGATGTCATATATGAGTTATATTCATATCCATATGATAACATTTTAGTATTGTTTTATGTTTTTCCTGTAACCAAAAGAAAAACCTGGAAAATACCTGGATGATTCATTATAAGAAGTTAGATTACTTTGAAAAAATTGTTATTTAAATGCATTCTTTGTAGCATTAAAAAAATAGGCCCCTTATCTTAAATAAATGACGAAAATGCATTTTTAGCCAAATTTAAAGGAAAATTTTGGTAAAGAAAATTATGTAAAATGAATAGAAGTTCACACCTCGTTCTAAAAGTGTCACCAATATATAATAAAGTATAATTTAAATTATATTCTTTGTGTTGCAAGATTTCTAGATAGTTTTTAGAACATGTCACATTTTCCCTAAAATCTGACATCACATAAACATGTAGGCCTATCTTACGTTGGATTTTAGTATAGTTAATTCATTATAGGGCCCTAGTTAAAAAGAAATAAGGACAATATTAACATAGATGTGGAGAGTAACTATTATTAATACCTCCATAATTGACGTCATAGGGAGGACATTAACATTCAGTGACCTTCCCTTATGCATCTGACATGACATTGTGACAACAATGACTCCAAATTTAGCTGAGTTTCTCTTATTATTATTTCAGTAAATTGGGGCTAACACTTTCTGGGGTGTTTGAATTTATAAAAAAAAATACCAAATAAGCAGGTGAGTGAAGAGGGCCATTTCCAAATAGCAGCAACCCCTTACCCTAGATTTTTAAATTGCAAGGAATGTTGAGCTCAACTGACAGAGTATTTTTTTTTCAAGGGTTTCAAATAACCCCCAGCTCACGATTTGTATTACCAGTTTCTCTTATTGCATATTTTGTTTCTTGTTGCTCTTTTTTATACAAAACCTTGAGCTTGTAAGGCAGACATTCCCTTTCTTTTAATGTCACAATTCATAATTCCTCGTTATATTCAGGTAAAAAAAAACAGAAAGGTAGAAAAATCGTAGAATTTATGACTTTTGTTGCTTTAAGTTAATAGGCTATGCGTGTATTTGCATGGTTGATAAAACTTAAATATATAGGCCTATATCAATGCAGAGTTGCCTGATGGCATGCTTTTTTTAAATGTTTATGTCGGCAAGTCCTTTTTTGCTTGTTACCCTATACTGGTCAGTTTCGTTTTGGTGATTTGTTATGCACTTCTTGTTTATAGCGACATGGTTGCACTCAGTTACTGGAATTTAAATTGTCTTTTTGAAATTTTTATGCTTTTTCGCATGTTGATGTTATTTTCGGAAGTACTTTTTGTGAAATCAATACGCAGTATTTATTCCCTACTTGTCGATGTGGATTGATTTAATTTAATCAGCTGATTTCCTTTACTAATTAGTTACTTATTTGAGTATATAGGCTTATCGATGTTGTTGTAACTTTATAACGTGTGAATGTAGAATATAGATTTTAGTTTTACCTTGAATTCAGGTTTTATTTCCACTTTATTCTATTTGGTTATAAAATAACAATGCCTCTGTGAGTCAGATAAAAATATACAAGTAGGCCTATATAATAGTTAAATGTACAAGTGATGCAGTCTAGTGTTGCAAATTTGAGAAAAATACATATTTATAAATTGACTCAAGGATCCCCAAAAGAGGCGATTTGTCAGATGATATTCTATGACGTCACGTAGAGTCCAGTCATATTGAAGTCATATAAACCTAAACAGTAATAACTATAAAGAGACATGATAATCCATGAAAACTCATCGTGAAATCATATTTCAGTATAGGCTAGTTATGGTTCAGTTATTTGATTATCACATTATTCATAGGCCTACACTTGTCTTGTCTTTTTTGCATAAGCAAAGTTTTTTTAAGAGTTAGTTTTAATTTCTGCAGCTTCATCACGATTTTTGAATGTTTAAATTACAGACACTATTAAGTAGCTTACATTTATGCAAGACAAATAATATTATTCTGCAGAATTTATAATGCTGAAATGCATTTTCTATAGAAATAGGCAGACCTATATATATTTTTAACATGGTAGGCCTACGCAAATATTTATCAATGCTAAAAATATTGCTGCATGCAATAAATTACAAATATCTTGAAAGTCAGGAAAACTCGTGGATATCTGTGCATATTGCCGATATTCTGTACATCTAGAATGTTTTAAATCTGAGCAAAAGATTTGGATTTAATTGCCAAGATATGACCTATACATGCATGTAATGCATTTTCTACACACGTATTTTAGTTGCATCTACTTACACTTTTCTGAGATGTGCACGGTAAAGTGTCATTATCAGGGTCATAGTAAATGGAAATTCATGAAAAATCAAAAAAAAAATCATTGGGAAACCCACTTCAGAAGAAGTTAGTATATGCTATGAACTGTTTAATGTGGTAATTATGTAAATATGATCAGCCCAAACGATTATGTCAGTACTGGCAAAAGGAACAACAGTTTCAATTTTGTCAAATTTGGAAAATAACAGTTCCCTACTGTGTCCAATGAAACTTAAGATACATGTTTATGTTTACAAGAAAAATCCCATGCTGTGCTCGGTCACCTTATGTTAAAAACCCTTGAAGGCGTGATTCCATTCCATGGACAGTGGACTTGTGTTTATTTGGTAAAAAAAATTTCTGGAAATATAGGCCTATTTTGACCGTTAGACCTGCCATGTAGCCCTACATGTTATTAGGCCTAGGCTATGTTGTTTTAAAGGTTATCTGATTTGCATTTAATTTTCTACCTCAGTGTACTAATGCCCTTCTCTCCCACATTCATCATCACTCAATTTTAGAATTAAAAGTGATGTATTTTGCAGATAAAAATCCATAGTACAAGACACAGTTAATTGTCTACCTTTTTTTCAATGTGGGTGTTTATAACACTGCTTCCCCAGTGCATAACATAACTGAGTGAAGGTGTTATTTTTTTTTAACAAGGGGTATGTAATGGCATTCCTTAACCTACCTCTCATTTAAATTCCCACGACACAACAAAGAAAATAAAGGGGGAGATAGTTGGGATGAAGAAAATAAGCAAAAGTGCAAGGCCCCAGAAGTGGTTTTGCTCGGTTGTAACTGCCTAAGTTTATGACAGCAAAAACAAAAAAAGAGTTAAAATTGACAAAAATGCATTGGATAAGATCAGTGTAGGTGAAGAGTATAACCAAGTGACCTAATCACTCGGATGTTTAGGGGGCCATCCACAAATTATGTAGTCCTACCGCCACTTTGCAAATTTTTGACCTCCCTCACCCCTTTTCTGTGTTAGGTTATATATTGACAATTCACTATAGTGATACCGAGGATAAGATGGGCGTGCATCACTGCCATCTATTGAGAGCATTTCATTTCATTTGGATTTGCATCCTCTATAGTTACATTTGCAATACTTGCCAACATATAGGCTAGCTTGCATGTAGGCCTACATTGAGTTTCATGTTACATCGCTTTATTGATTTAGTTAATGCGTGCTACTGATGCCAGTCTGGCTCAAGTTTATATTTTTCTGAGCTAGGATACTGATTCACCAGTTTGACTTTTGTCAATCAAGCATCGATTTGTACAATATGAAATTAAAGTTGGTTGAAAATCTAGGAGCTTGCATGCAATCGTGACATCATATCATGTATATTTGATGACTGTGCTAGGAAGTATTCATAACCAACAATGCAACAGCACCACTGGCTGTTCAACAAAAGAGTTAACAAGAGTATTTTCAAATGGACCTAGGCCTATCAGAAGGAAAAGCCTGATTTTGATTAGGTATTTGAGTGTTGTGATGCTAAACTAACTATAGCTAATCCATACGCAAAATAACGCTAATTAGTTATACTTTCCAGTTCACTTTTTTGTTGAACAGGGTGTATAGGGGTCGATAGAGACACTGCAACAACAATTACAATGTAAATTTGACTGTTTTTTGAGACCATTTGGCATTTTAAAATAATTTTAAATATATCCTGCCATGGAGAAGGAAATACAGAAAATGATTTGCAGAATTAATTGTAATTATAAGCAAATGTGGCAAAAAATAAATGAATTTTTTGATAAGTTTTAATTTTTATTGGCCTAGCACAAAAAATTTCTTGAAGGATTCTATTGTTTTTTTTCATTTCATAGGCATAGACCTACATTGTTTACAATATTGATTGCAGAAATTACTTTATAGAATTAACAATATTTACACCCCATAAATAGGCTATAAAGCAAAAGGTTTCCAAAATTATAACAAGAAACGAATAAGCCTGATTATATTATTATTTGCACTTATTTGGAATTAAACTATACAGTATTTGGATATACCATAAACATCCTGTTCCCTCTTGTTAATAAAATACACTGGATTTATTTCCTCTTTAATTGTCCTTCTTTTCATATGGGTTTGCGTATGTTCTCCGTTCTTTATTAAAATAATAATGAAATTCTGGGAAATGCATAATTATATAAAATTTCAGTGTTTCCTTGAATGTAAAATGAACGTCCGCAAGGTTCCAGGATGTCATGTTAATTCTTTAGGGATTCCTAATGCATGTAATGTTGATATAACCAAACTTGTAATTTTTAATGGATTGGTTAGTTGAAACTAATGGGTGACACACACACCAAGCACTCTTGTTATCAGATTATTAAATACTGAAGTTGTATAAACAAATGCTTGTTGTTGGTCTGTGCTAAGCAGCCATAATGCTCTTCAGCAATGTTGGGAGATGTACATGAACTGATGACACATTTTCATCCACTTGAAACTTGACCACAGGTCAGTGGTCACGACTCACGAATGCCTGTTTATGGCTATGGAAATGTTTTTGATACGTCTGAATAAATTCATAACCAATAGACAAATTTAGTGATACAGGCTGAGGCAGCGCCACTTAGAAGATGATTTAGGCCTACTTGCTATGTTATGGTATTCGTAATCAACCATTGTTAAGTGTTTACAAATGGTCTCGTTAGTGGCGCTGCACGCATCCCTGAATTTGTCTATTATTAGTTTGTTTTATAATTATATTTGATAGCTGGCAAAATGTGAAACCACCCCCCTCGATCCCCTTAACTGCATTACGTAATATTTGAACGCTTCCAAAATGATGCGTCATTATAAGGAAAAATAATGATAGGTCAGGTTAAGCTAAGTTTACAAAAACAAAATGAAAATGAATCTGATATTCAGCCAATCAGAAGCTGTGCTTTTGTCACGTGAAACCAAAACTACCAAAGTCCAGTCTGACGTTCTGATTGACAACCCCAATTTTATTGTAAATCAAGATTTTTATGTCAATAATAGTCTGGTAGGCTATGTGGTTCAAATTGGTGCCAAGTGGTTTTTTAGTTTCAGTTTTCATTTAATATATATAAGGTTTAAGGTGGAGTACGCTGCATTCTTTATGAAGAAAAAAATCTATATAGGCCTAGGCCTATGACTGAAAAATTGTTGTAAAATAGGCCTAGCTAAAAATAGCTTTTTTAAAATTCTGTTGAATTGTATTGTAAACTGCTGGAAATGCATGTAAATGTACCGCAAATACATTGGAAGGAAACAAGACTGTAAAAGCAAACATTTATACATACTATTTCAAAATCTCCCTGCAATTAGGGCAGTATTTTGACGTCACACTTAAGTGCCCGCCTCTTCCCTCATGCATGATGACGAATATAGCGAATAGTCTGCCTCACTGCTTCACTTGATGCAAGGCAGGAGAGATAAGAGGATGCTTCAAAAAAGCAGCTGAAAAATATAAAACTAAAATCTGCATGGTGAATTCAGTGAACTGCTTTGGAATATTTGTGTATAAACACAATTGCAGTTTGTTTATGTTTCAGAAAGGTGCGGTTTCATCTCACCAATTCGGTGAGTCAGGTGTGCGTCATTCGGTTTTGGCCATTAGCAAATTACAAGTTCTTTAAGTTTTTAAAGGCGGAAAAGTGGCAAGATTAGTCACTGTAATTTTGTCGTAGGATTGACTACTAAAAGTATAATTAATATTACTTTAACTACTTTGGATTGTTCAAAAGTGAACTATGAAAAGTGCATTTGGACTAATGTGTTGCTGTAATATTTGATATATTTGGTAAGTTTCTGCCAGTTTTCATTTAATAGTTTCATTCTGGTAGTTTTATTTAATGCTTATTTAATGGTCTTTTTTCTTACGTTCTATACGACAATGGAATAATCTTCCTAAAACTGTTCAAAATTGTCCAAAATTCAATTTATCAATGATGTTTAAGACAACTGTATGACATGGGAACACTATCCTGATGGTGGGGTAACTCCCCCCCCCCTTCACCTACCAAATGCCATCATGATATGCTGATCATAGGGTACTGAGTTGCTTTGAAATTGAATTAAATATCGTACACAAAAGTTTGTACTGTTTCTGTTGTAAACTGTACTGTTTGTACTGTTTCTGTTGTAAACTGTACTGTTTGTACTGAAGATTTCACTGTTTGTGTGTGTACTATAATATGTTATCATCCGTGTGTTGCATCTCAGTATCTTTATCTGACCATAGTTTTAATCAAGATAAATAACTGTTGAGTGAGAATGTAATAGCCTACTGTAATATCACATAGATTGTTTCCAGGATGGGTGGTTTTGGCTAATAGTTGAAATAGTTAATTTACTCACGAAGTTGCCTAGTAACGTGTCGTGAAACTGCAAACAAGTTTGGCAATTATCCTAATTAAACATCAGGGACAAACCTGGCTTCAGAAAGCAGTAGGCTTAACTTTGCTTTGGGTTAATTCCAAGATTAACTTACTTGCTGCACACACGTACAAAAATTGCAAAATGAAATTTCTTTTTCAATCTGCATTTTCCCGGAAACTCCGCCTTTTAAGAGCATTGTAAACATTAGTTTTGGTCCTTTTAGACTTATTTGGATATATATATATATGCAATGGGATAAACTGTCCAGTTAAGTGTTTCTTCCAATACCATTAATCATTTTTTATTAATTTAGAAGTTAATGACAATGTTGACTTTCTCCATGGATTAATCCAAAAAATGCAAACTATATATATTTTCTTTCTTGAATTTTGGGGGGAGGGGGGAAATCATTTTTGTCAGTAGTACATGTATAATAAATGGAAATTTCCAGTTTAATGGTCCCCAGTATTGTTCAAGAAGATACTCTTTCTTACAAGTTACAATGCTTTTAAAGGATTTTTTAATTGTTGTTATGTTAATCAAAATACCAGTGTTAATTTTATTTCATAAACTGAGATTATAATCTCAGTTTATGAAATAAAATTTAGCAGCAATAAACTATTCCTAATTTTAACCATTTTGAATGCAGAAATCAATTATAATTGAATGAAAAATGTTGTGCAAACATGCAGAAAGTGAGAAAGTAAGCTTATAGGCTTATAGGTTACGGTATACATAAAATTACTTGTAAATAAATGTTTTTTTAATATTAATATTCGAAAAATACTTGTCTCAAGTTCTAAAGCCAGGCAGACAAGCTATACTGTGTACATTATAATGGGAGAATGTATATTTGTATAGAACCCATTGTTGATATTTTATCATCTCTTAATTGTTTGCTTTTACTGATGGATGAAAACCTTGTTTTTTTTACTGATCAGCCATGCACCTCAGGTTACCTATTGTTAAACCAAATATGAGGAGAATAACTATTTAATAATTATACGTGCAAACTAAGTTGGGCGTGAAATTGAATACTGTAGTCATTGCAGCTATGACAAATATGTGAAATTATAGTTCGATTTAATACAGGATATAGAATTCAGTCGCACTGATATCATATTTAGCCTATGTACTGAAATGAGGACATTTTAAGGACATAATTCCAAAGAGAGGCAATTAATAATCTATATATTTTTTGTCTTTGAGATGTTATGAATTGCCCCATTTCCTCGCTTTTTTTTACCATGTATTTTCGTGTGCAGTATCAGTATTCTTTTTGCTAAAATATTTTTCATTTCGATATCATTTTCAATGAATTTAGGTTATAGTGGGTGTAGACTTACTTCTTAATATTATATTTTTGTAAAGAATGCAAATAACAATAGGTTCTTCTATATTAATCCCCCAAAGTAGGTCTTCATAGGTGTATGTTTATGACATTTTATGACAATATGCACTTTTTTGGGAAAAGTTATTGATTATGACTATAATGCTTTCATGCTCTATTTTGAGGCTGCACTATGCAGAAATGGCACACACAATCTATTTTTAAAAATATTTACTTTTATGTGACAAACATAAATGAAACTCTCCCCAATCTTATCTTTAATTCTTGGGTAGTCGGCAGTTTAATAAGCTTTACTATTTCAGTTTTTGTGTCAGAATATTGCGCAATTGGTAGGCCTATATGCAAATTTAATTTTTACTTTTCAATTTAATTTTTATGTAAATTAAAGTTTCGGTGTATCAAAAAAGTAGTTTACACGGAAACTCATAAAAAAAGAAGCTTCGGAAAAGATAAAATTACTTAAAAAGATATAAAATATGTTTTTGCAAAAATACCAATCAAAGTAAATTATCTATGGCACATAGATAATTCAGAAAAATGGCTTTATTAAAGGGAAATTCCCACTTTGTAACAAGTAACACACTTAAGATATGAATGGCTGTGAAAATAATAATTGCAGCAAAGCTTCCATATTGAAGAAATTATGATGTTTACAAAATACATATCAGGCGCCATTTTACCATAGCTTTAAGCAAACAAGGCCATTTGGTGCCGCCCTCTAGGACGTGTATGTCTATGTGTTCTATGAGAGTTGATGTCTTTTGTCCAGTAGAAGGCGCTACACAGTGTTGGTGAAATGGCGCCAATTTGGGCTTTCTATTTTCATCCAAATCCATATGTGGATTTATTTATTTATTGATTGGTGGGCTCAAATCAAATTGGAATTTCCATGTTCCTCCTCCTAAAAATAACTTGTTTTAAAGTGGGACTGTCCCTTTAATCGTTATGAAATTTTCTGTGATACGCTAGGATCCTTCACGGATTTACACACAAAATAACCAACGAATTTTCGAATTCAGAAAAAAACAAAAATGGTTTCTATTGCAGGTTCTAAATGGTGTCGTTTTGAAAAATTTTTGCAAAAATAAAACCAAAAATGGTTTCCGAATAAAACGAGTAAAAGTGAACATCTACCTGATTAGTCAAGTACTTGGTAGTAGTAAATCCGTGATTAAAAGAAGAGGGTCAGTGACAGGTGTGTTTTTAAATTTCCAAGAAGTTTGTCTGTTAACGTTAGTATGAACCTTGCAGCAATGAGACCTATTACCTGTTACCTGTAAAAAAAACCCCATTTTTGCCATTCCTTTGGCTATAACTCGCAGTGGGTGGGGGTACCTGTAATAACCCCACTAGCTTTACCACACGTTTTTACGATGAGTCATTCCTCTGTTATGCCTATTGTTTGACCCACAGCTTGACCGTTTGGATGTCTGTTTTGCATGCATAAAAGGGGGAAAGAGCAGCCTCGCCATGGGAGTGATAGCAATTGAATTTTACAGGGTTTTGGCGCCAGCTTTCATGTTTTTTATGCTGATCACGTCTCTGGAAACTCTGCACTGATGATTTAACTTATGTGAATATATATTGATTTGCATGTGTAAATGGCACCGAGTTTCAAAATTAATGATTTCGGGATTGGTATCTCTCCACCCGTCATGCATGTCTGGCAAAATCCTGTTGTTTGTTTATTGTCTGTCGTTGTTGTCGTGTTTTTTTTTATTGCAATTTGAAAATAGTGAAATAATAACCTATTTTTTTCCAACTTTCTAATTATGATAAGGAAATACAGTTGCATGTACTGAAAACACTCGTATAATTACTGAGTGGAGAAATTCATGAAGTAGAAATGACCGCTTGAGCTACGGTTTATGTAGTACCTGTTGAACTTTTTTTTTCCTGGGAATAGTTTTGTTAATTTTTGATGTAAATTAAAACTAATTACAAGGTAACTTTTAACTGCAATAGTGTGGCGAAAATGAATTTTTTTTACTGAATCAGGTTTAAAGATAAGGGAATTTTTGTAATATTGCATGTCAGGACTTTTTTCATGAAAATAATTTATAAATTATTATAAATATAGAAAAAATGATGTTTAAATGTTTTCACAATTCTTTGATTATAATAGGCCAAAGGCTACTAGGCCTATTCAACAAAATTCATTCATGTTTACCAAAGTCATTAAATTTTACCATAACTCATTAGAATTTGCCAAAATTTATTAGATATTCAAATTTTAGCCAAAAACTATCCAAAATTCACAATAATAACTACTGCTGAACCAGTTGCCTTATATAAATAAACCCATATTTTGTAAAAAAAATTAAACTAACTTTACCAAAATGCATAAAAATTATCTATGATTCATCAGAATTCATAAATATTGCCAAACTTACTTAGTCAGGAAATTTTAACTCAAGAAATTTTGTTAAAATTTCAAGGAAACTTATGAAAATGAAATATGTTCTGAATTTTATGACAACAAGGAGCAATCAGTCTAAAATAACAATTTTTACCAACAGGCAATATAGGCCTAGTTAAAAAAAAAGCATTTTCTAAAAATTTTCAACCATATTCTGTCTATTTAGTTAATAAAAAACAAAAAAGTGGTGTTTGCTGTGGAGCTATAAAAGACGTCATGAGGCAGTGACGTCAGAGTTGGCTCTGATTGGCTCGAACTTATGGAATAAGCTATTTGAAAGTCACTTGCCTGCATTATGCGCGTGGAGTAGGCCTATATTGCATAATGGACAAGTGCTGCCTGATGACGTTAGTCTTTTCTTGCTAAAGTCCTAATAAACTTGTATCCCTGACTGATTCAAAAGGTGACCCTATCTCTGAAACAACCCAAATTGCCAGTGCTCTAAATTCACAATTCCAAGGTGTGTTTACTACAGAAGACAC
>JAQIXP010003679.1:0-12643 GCA_034700285.1 Proteroiulus fuscus
CGTTTTAGTAAATTTAATTGTCCTTCATAAAAAATCAAACCCCGTCGATTTATGTTTAGCCATTATTGAGAAATTTTTACTTTTATTTGAAGTGTGGACAGCCCCCTTAAGCGCATTTTCTATCAAATCGCGCTGTTTCTATAACGGTATTTATTGAATGGTAAATTCAATTGATATTTCAGTTTCCCAAGCCTTTCGTCGTCGTCATTTTCAAAATAATTTATAACGAGGCCAGTCTTTAGCCGTAATTTAAAAAGGGGTGAGGTTAATGAGATAGTGTCCATTTTCGAGCCTACAAATTTGTCCGACGTGATTTATGAGCGATCCTTTCGCTATTTTTAACTTCGGTTGTAATGGCTGAATGGAATAATATTGGACTGGTGGCCTAGGTTATGCGTATGTACGGAGTGGGTCTTGTTTGAATGGAAGGAAAATTACTTAATTATGGCATTATGTTGGGTCTGGATAGGTAGTAGTTAGTGCATTGAAATTGAATCTAGAATCGAATGCATTGAATTGACCTTTCTCATAAGCCCCTCCCTTATGACGTTTTATGACGTTCATACCGTTTGCGTCGTCCATCTTGGCAGCTACACCAATAACGTAGGCGTATTTGCCAAGATGGAGGACGCAAACGGTAAACGTCAAAAAAAGACATAAGGGAGGGGCTTATGAGAAAGGTGAATTGCGTGAAAGCACATGCAGCGATAATTTTATTTGCAAGATTTCTTCTCGTTTTTCTTCTTTTCATTTTGCGATCTTTTAAAATAGTTCCATGTTCCGGTTTCTATTCGTGATTTAATGATGAGAAAATTACAGGATCTGAAACCTATTAGGTCGTATCATTCTGAGATGAGTTGTAAACACGCGTAGATTTCTCATGTTTCAACAATATCCAGTCGGTAGTTTGAAAAAAACTGGGGATTGGGGGGGGGGGGGGGGGTTTGGGGGAATATAGAATGCAACAATTGAGCGCTACCTGTTTGACGTCACGTGTGATTACGATGTTTAAAGGGAAAATCTCAATTTGTAACGAACTGTTTTTGTTTTTAAATGATGGCAAAGCTAAATTTAAAATCATTAAGGGGAATGTCCCACTTTGAAAGTATACAGGTGGCTGGCTGTAGGAGGAAGAGCGTGAGAAATTTGGAAAGGCATGGAAATTGCAATTTGATTTGAGCCCACCAATCCTAAAATTAACCATCAATTAATATTTAGGAATTGCCCGTTAATAGTTAAATAGACATGTTATAAAACGTTGGTGAGGCCCCTTTTAGAATACTGTGCTCCAGTTTGGAATCCATACAAGATAACCCATGTACGGTCCATCGAAATGATACAACGTAGAGCTGCTAGATTTGTTAACGGTAATTACCAAAGGACCGCCAGTGTGACCGAGATGCTATACGTTCTCTAAATTGGGAATCTTTGCGATCTCGAAGGGAATATTTGAGCATGGGTTTGTTTGAAAGGTTTACTTTGCCTCGTAATTTAAATTTGGTTGCTGGTATCTTTAAGCCTAATACTAACGCTAGAGGTAGGCACGTTCACTCTTAATCCTCCGAAGGAAATTCGTGCTAAAACGGATGCTTATTATTGGTCCTTTTTCTTACGTTCTATAAGACGATGGAATAATTTCCCCAAGGATAGTCAAGAATTGTTAGAAATTCAATTTAACGATGATGTTTAAGTCACCACTTTATGACACGTTGGAGTATCCTCCTGAATGTGGGATTACCCCCCTACCAAATGGCATCATTATATGCTGATCGTAGGGTACTGAGTTGAATTGAATTGAATGGTGAAAATTGGTTGAAAATGCAAAACCCAAGTGGGACTTTCCCTTTAAGTAATTATGGTATTGCGGCAATGCTCTTTAGTAAACGGCACCATATTGTCCACTAGTGGTACATGACGAGTGAACGTGGTACTATTACATAAATTGGTAAATTGTATTGGAAAATGCATATTTACAGTGTCATGTTTTATTTTATGAACATTTCAGGTATTTGAGGTAATATCATGTAAAATAACCCCAGAAAGCTCAAAATATTTGAATTGTACTGATTTTCTTATTTTTTTTTTGCAGTAATAGCGACCATTGCTCTGGCTTTCCTGCTTCTTCCTATGTGTCAGTATTTGATCCGGCCGTGTTCCGACGGAAATAAGTGAGCGTGCAATTTTGATTCGGACTTCGGGAATGACCGATGCTGTGCTCCAGAATGCTTTTTCGTGACCTTCGCTTTCGTTTTCAGGATTTCGTTCGGGATGTGCGGTCGTTTCACCGCTGCGGAAATCATGTCTTTCTGTCTTTCGGTGACCATCGTCTGTATCTGGGTGCTAACCGGACACTGGTTATTAATGGATGGTAAGTACGACCGATTGACCGGTCAAAGAAACGACGGAGTTTTAAGCGAACGATAGACGACCAAACGGCATCCATCCCTTTTTATTTGCAGCGATGGGAATGGGACTTTGCGTGGCTTTTATTGCATTTGTCCGTCTGCCGAGTTTGAAGGTGTCCACTCTACTGCTGACCGGCCTACTCATATACGACGTATTCTGGGTAAGCGTGACGTGTTGCAATGCCCCAGAATATTATTTTTTGTTAAAATTTGCGGCGTTATTCGTTTTTTAAAAAGAAAAAAGAAAATAATGAGCAATGCTCTTGTTTTTTATATTCTTTAGGTCTTCTTCTCATCTTACATATTTAACGCTAACGTCATGGTCAAGGTGGCCACTCGGCCGGCTGAGAATCCGGTAAATTTTGTAAATGCCGTTTTCTAACGTTCTCTCTCATTGATCGTTCGCACGTCCGCTCGGGCTAATCGGCGTGTCTTTGTTTTCCCCCCCTTTCTTACGTATTAAGGTGGGCATCGTTGCCAAGAAGTTACATCTCGGGGGAATGGTCAAGGAGGCCCCTAAATTATCACTGCCAGGGAAGCTGGTTTTTCCTAGGTACATATTCTCTCGACGTTTTCTCGGAGATGTCGCGCCAGGTTTTTGGCAGGCGGCAATGTGGCCGAACGTTAACTTTTCGGTTTTTTTTTTTTTTTGCAGCATGCATAACTCAGGACACTTTTCCATGCTAGGACTCGGAGACATTGTAAGCGAAACGGATTTTCCCTCTCGTTTTCATTTACTTTTCCTCGTACGGCTACACAAATTGCGTTGAATGACGCGCGTCCTCGTGTTTGTAGGTGATGCCCGGTTTGCTGTTGTGTTTCGTGTTGAGATACGACGCTTACAAGAAGAATCAAGTGAACTCCGTGGAGGCCGGTGTCCCGCCACCAAACCATCTCAACAAAATAAGCTACTTTCACTGTTCTCTCATTGGCTACTTCCTGGGTATGCAATCTCTTTACTTATACTCTGTGATATCTCCCGAGTTATGTTTGGGGTTGGATGCTGGGAGGTGGGATTGGAGAGGATTGGGAAGGAGAGCACTAATAACGCAGCATTAATGCACAAGTGCTTTTATTTATTGAACTATACTGAAACCGAGCTATCACACTTTCACAAGTGGAGGGGTATTTACGCCGTTCTTTTGCTTGGTTGCGCATTTTTTTTTTTGTGGAAAAAGTTAAAGCGTCGGTAGATTACCCGGTAAATGTTGAAAATAGTCCTCATATTTTGGCAGGTTTATACTATATTCTTTACCTTTTTTGGAAAAATTTTCTATAGTTTCATAGAATATTAGGCAAATTTTTTATATTTTATATATTCGGCAAGTTTTTTTTATATTTCATATATTCGGCAAGATTTTCTATATTTTATATATCCGGCAAATTTTTCTATATTTTCATAGAATATAAGGCTAATTTTTCTATATTTTATATATTTTGGCAAATTTTTCTATATTTTATATATTTTGGCAAATTTTTCTATATTTTGGTAGATTTGCTTATATTTTGGCAAAATTTTCTATATTATGGCAAGCTCTATTATTTTGGCAAAAATTCCAATATTGTGGCAAATTTTTTCCTTATTTTACTATATTTTGGCAAATTTTCCAATATTTCGGCTGCTTTTCCTGCATTATGTATATTTTGGGCAAATTTATCTTTAGTTTCTATATTTTGGCAAGTATTATTACTAATATTAACTATATTATTGTGGGTATTGCAAAATGAATGGAAATGATGAGACGGAGCAACCCAATTATTAAATTGAATTAATAAGTAATTGTTTATCCATCATTGGCCTCCAGAGGGGGGAAAGAGAGAGGTATAATTGTTATTCAATACTTATTCAATGCCTCCCAAAACTCAAAAAAAAATTATCAACAGTTATCACCTCATCCAATTGAAATGCTTTTAAAGAAAATGGTAATTTCAGTCCACTCATTGTCTAGTCAAAGGCTATTCAGTGAAATAAATATGATTACTTTTGGTACTGGTTCATTTTAATAGTCTATAGTAGTTTTTTCTTAAACAATTTAGAATCGAATACGGTAAACTTTTAGTAGGTGGTGTGAAAAAGATAAAACAAAAATCCTGAAATTGCTGTTTTTTTCTTCGAAAGGGCTTCTGACGGCTACCGTGTCTTCGGAGGTGTTTAAGGCAGCCCAACCGGCACTCTTGTACCTGGTCCCATTCACTCTCTTGCCTCTGCTAACGATGGCATATTTAAAGGTGAGATGGTCGTAGTCACCTAAAAGGTCACTACCAAAAAGAAAGGTCACTTCTTCACGACGTTACTTTATTTTTAAAGGGGGACTTAAGGCGGATGTGGAGCGAGCCGTTCATCCCGGTGGTTCCGTCGAAGCACCAGGACGTCTGACACGGAGACGGTTTGTCTGTAAATAACTATTTGGTTTGCATTCAGTGAAAACCGGAAACCGCGTTCGTTTCACCGGGGTTCGGTCGCCGTGCGTTGGGACCTGTTTCTGGAGGTACGAATGGCTAAACTACCTGGTGAAAGGCTCGTCGAGTGCGACGTGAGCTCCGTGGATTCCAGGGCGACGGCGTCGGCCTTTCTTTCGCCCGTGACTTGGAAACAATTTTAAAAAGAGGAAGAATAAAAAGGTGCGGTCACAAGACACCAGTGACGAATCTTGGTCCGGAATCCGACGAATTGTGCAAATGTCGCCTACCGGATACGGTGTGTGTGTGCGTGTGTGCGTGTATATGTATGCCGCGCTTCGGACCGCACGGCGGAAGTCAGGTAAGCCGGCCGATGTCATAGTCAAAAAGAAAACTGATGGCAGCTCCTGTTGCAAGCGATTTTTTGTTTTTGTTTTAATAATATTAAGGCATTTTTCACACACAGCCATGTAGCTTAAGGAATCG
This sequence comes from Proteroiulus fuscus, assembly GCA_034700285.1. Classification (NCBI taxonomy): domain Eukaryota; kingdom Metazoa; phylum Arthropoda; class Diplopoda; order Julida; family Blaniulidae; genus Proteroiulus; species Proteroiulus fuscus. The sequence continues at coordinate 5,292 of JAQIXP010003679.1, forward strand.
GTATACGGGGATGGATACGGAATTCGGAACTCTTGAGATCTATTTGATAGGTCTCTTGAATTTGTTCTCTTTTACCCCCCCCCAGTACTCCCACAAGTTGATGGTTTTCTTAGACATTGTCACGAGATTCAGGCGGGATTCTTTGAGATTTAGAATGAGGATAAGAAAAATCTAATGCCATATTCATAGTTTGCAAATAATTATATTTATTTGAATAAGCCTAATCAATTTGTACACTGTAGCAGTGCTGCAACTCCATAGTGTTAGCATTACGGCTGGGGAAATTGGGAAGGTGCTCCTAATTCAGAAACAAAACTAGATTTATTTTGATTACTTCCTTGTAGAGTTGGATATAAAAATTGAGATCTGAATAAGAGTAATTAGGATGTTTAATTACATTAATTATTATATTTTTTGTTGTTGTTCAACTCAACTAATTATTAGGCTTAACTAATGCTTAGCAGAAGTGCTGTCAAGCATGTGTTAACATAATGGCTGGGGATATTTGGAACGTCTTGTTCCAAATCAGCTTCTAGTTTTCATTTAATTTATTTTAGAGCAATGTTTCTTGAATTAAAACTTTGCCAATTTATGAACAAATTTAAGAATTTACAGATGCAGCATACTGTAAATAGAGATAGTTTTTCCTAAACATGAAATGTGCTTCTAAAGGCAAGAAAATGCAATAAAAGTTAGTGAAAATTAGGCCAGCTACAGAATCTTGGGCTGTGAGTTAATAACTAATCATGTAATATCGGGCAAATTAAACATTCCGTGTAATTATTTTTATTGTTATTTGGTATGATTTTAAGTAAATTGGGGCAAAAGTTGAATAATTCGATAGATGGGAAGATGAGTATTTCACATCCGTATTCCGTATATAACACTTCCCCGTGTGCTTCGTTCCAAGCTTTGCATTTAATTACCGCTATTATTATCATCGGTTATTTTTTTTCTAACTCGGGCCACAAGTCTGGAACGATGGATACCTTTGCTCCACTTTCTCAGATGCAAATTTATACGGATAATTACCATTTTTTTTATTAATTTCAATCGCTGACGATCGTGTCACAGGTATACATTGACGTACACAGGCCACTTCCGAAGGAGATGCTACGTACTCCCCCTAAAGAAACTTTCCCTTACGATCTGTGAGTTAATGTGAATTAAGAACCTTTTTTGCTGGACTGCATCAAGTGCGTTTCAACGAAACGCACAAACGAAAGAAAAGGTTTTTATCTCGTCTCAAAAAACTGAAGAAATATCATTTTATGTGGCATATTTGCCACCCTTTTTATTTGTATAGTGTATGTCCATTCTTCATCGTAGTCATTTTGTCCTCTTCCTTCTTCCCCTTTTGCACGTCATCGTCTTCGTGTACCCTGATCCCCATACCCCCCATCACATCATCACTTTTCCCAAGCTCCTGCCTGAAGCACTTCAAAATTGCCATTTCTCCAATTTTTTTTGTGCGTGAAATTTTACAACTGTAAACTTTTAATTTATAACTTTTCTACCTTAACCTCTGCATTAATTTAAGAATAGACCTTATTGACGGCGGCATTGTTTTTATTTGTTGATCAATTTCTTGTGAAAGTCTAGGCAGGAAAACTGAAGCCTTAAAATCATATTTTTGCCAGACGATAGTACATAGCATAAACATGCATTTTTCAAAGATTCTGCATTACGGAACCAATGGTTCTATTTTAAAAAGCAAAAGGTAATTGTGCCGTCATTAGGCGTGTTTTAGCGCTATTACCCCGTTACCATTTGGATACATAGTTAGAACCTTGAGCGTTTTACTTTTGACGCCAGCTGTTTTATCGTTTTGGATAACGATGCCGGGTAACCGAAAGGGTAACCAACCTGTTATCTACCTAAGTAGGTGGTGTACCAAATGAGGTAACAGAAATTATGGATGCTTCGTACGGGAAAATCATCGAATGAAGAACTTTGCGTTTTAGCGTTTTGCTCGTATCCTATGATAAGAGTTAAGAACTACTTGTAAACTGGATGACTCCGCTTATGACAGGGTAACAACGCTAAAACACGCCTATTGTTCTCTTTATGATAGAGCGAGATTTACTGGGTGCACCATAAAAATACGCATCCAAGTTTCGTTATCAGTTGATAAACAAAATAGATTTGCAAACGCTGTAATACAATAATTGAGAAATGGATATTTGTGCATTTTATTATTGCCTATAAAGAAATTAGTTTTCAGGTTTCATTCCCCCTTTAAGAAACAAATATACTTTCGTAATCAAGTATCAGGGGTGATTTTTTTAATCGTTCAGGAAAAAAGATTTCACTATTAATCGATAAGTGAATAAATGATGTCAATATTGTCTATTTTTGGAGGTAGAATAAATAATGGTCAAAGGTGAGAAAGTGACAATGCGGCTCGAGTAAAACATCCCTTAAATTATGTTGAAATTCCTTTCTTATTCCCCCTCTTTTTTCTTTTTAATTACAAATTAGTTGAAAAGGAAATAAAAACCAGACAGATTTTTGTTATTGATTTTTAAAAGTAATAAAATTACGGCTGAAATGCAATTTATTTCTTCTTACAATAGTTGACGATTAATTTGAGACTAATTTCGCAACGAAATGTGTTCATCAACATCTGCCTGGCTTCATCGGCTATCTTGCTCACGGTCCGTCCATCGCCGCCTATCACCATTTTCTATACAGATTTATAAAAAGCGAATTGCGATTCAATGTTTGATTTTTTTTCTCTAGGTGAAAGCGAAACATGTGAAGACAGAGACACTTACCACTAGTCCCTGCGATGGACATTTTATCTGCATGGAGATTCTTAACACGCCAGAAGCATCGACGTCCCAATATTCTATTTCCTGGGGAGCAAGAGAAAACGTGAGTCAGTTTCGACGCATTCTGACTAGACAAGAAAATGACTTCTTTCTCTTACCAAATCTAAGACGTAGGGAACCTGCTTGGGAAGGTGATCCATTAGCTTTTCCCTGACAGCTAGGACAGCTATTTCCTCTGGACTCTGGTCAGTTACGAGATTAGGATTGAGAATCCAAGGACCCGCCTTCGCTCGATCGAATAAGTAATCCTTAGAGAGAGAGAGAGAGAGGAAAAAACGATGTGGAGACCAGTATGTGGATAAAAACCAGAATGGCGTCACAGGAGTCCCGGCTTACTTTGAGTTCTTCCACGCCGTCACCATCTAGGGCGGACAGCATGAAAACGCGATGGAAGTTGGGCCACCCGTTGCGTTGGGTCAACCTATTCTGGTCGCTTCTGTCGGTCGGGTGTTCTTCCTCCAGAGGAGCCTGCTCTTCCTCGGGCTCTGGGGCTCTTCCCTCCCGCTTACGAAGGATCTTTTCCGTCTGCCTGAAAAGCGTTTCCAAGCTCTTTGGCTCGGGCTTCTTTTTCACCAAGTGGGTGGCTTGACCGTCCACCTTACCTTCGGTCAGATCCCGGACCAGCTCGAGCAAGGTGCTCTTGCACTTGACCAGATCTACCTGCGGGGACGCCGGAAAAGATGAATTAGGAGAGGGAGAGAGAAAGAGAGATTTATCGGTTTTGCAGATCGCCGGGAACATACTTTGTTCAGTACGAGTACCGTCGTCTTGTCCGCACATTGCTGCAGCAGATCCATCACCTTCGGATCTAGGCTGTCCCTCGTCCATTTGTTGGAAACGTCCACCAGAACTATGACTGAATTCGTACACAAGAGGGAGGTTTAAAAACTGAATTCGTAACTATACCGTTTCGGGCTTGTGCTAATCTTTTACCTAGATCGGCTTTCTTGATGCTTAGTTTAGGATCGTGGAGCATGGTAGACTCCAGACTGTGCCTGCGTGTCAGAGTTTGGTGAAAAATTAGTCTGGAAGCCATTTTACTATTCTACTGTAGTAAGAACGTGAGATTTAAGCGTACTTTCTTTTCTCTGCCAAGGAGACTAACCCCGGCGTGTCCACAAAAAGCTACGAGAGATTAGGGACAGATTAATGTGACGGTTTGTAATCCGTGGTAAGGTGCTGAATACTGGACCTACAATTTGGGTGTTGCCGTCCACGAGAACGGCCTTGGTGTTGCGCTTGGTCGTGTGCACCTTCTTTGATACCGAACAAACCTTGTGGCAAAAAAAAAAATATCTAAAATTTCTCTGGGGCAGATATTCTAGCATTAAAACCAAAGTGAAGCACTCGTCCTCACCCGCCATCCCATCAGTGTGTTGGTCAAGGTGGACTTTCCGGCATTGGGCGAGCCCAGAATCGACACTCGGAGTGTGCGGGCGTTGGAAGGAGAGAAGAAAGCTTGATGGCTGATTTCTTCTCTCTCGTCTGTTAAAATTGCAATCGTTATACTCACGAGGAAATGTGATTTTTCTGGTTTAAGGAAAGGATTGTATCCTGTGAAACTGACCACGGCGCTGAGAAGACACTGTAGGGGTCAAGCGTCCGTGGCCTCAATAGCTTTTGAATTTTGGGCAACTCCAAAGTAGGGAGGCTATGTGGTACTATACAAGACACTTTCCCCCACGGAACTACGGTGGCCCTTACGCACGGTGGGCTTGCAAAGCGCATAGCGCTTCGAACCAACTATACATCTCTTTCCCCCCAAAACATGGGGGCCACCGTAATGTGTAATAAAAAAGGTTCCTGGGGGAAAGTGTCTTGGATAGCGCCGGCTATGTTATCAAGATAATGCTGAAAATGGGCAAGCCAGTACCTTTAGATCTGGGAATGACCCTGTGGATTGAGGGGGAGGCGGCCAAAGCACCATCTAATTTTGTGGATCTTGCAGTTGCATTCTCGTGACTGTGGTCAAGGTGAAGGAACCGACGAACACGTGAAATGTTTAAAGGAGTGTCGGTGGGACGGTTTGTCCTCGGACATGTGGATAAACAGCGAGCTGAAGTGACCCTAACAACTGAGGACAAAACAGTGTGGAGTATATAAAAACATGCATTTTAATACATCTTTAGGTGCATGGAGATGACTGGTACAAAGTATATATTAAGATATGAAAGAAACGACTTGCCATTGTGCTGCAAATCGGGTATTAACAAGGAGTTTATAATCCAAAGACGACGCAAATGCAAATCCCTCATGTTTTGAATTTGCAATAATAAGGATATCTGCGGGGATTTGTGTTGCTTGGATTTTGACAACATTGTTAAAGGCTGGAGAGGATGCGTTGTCTGACACCACGGCGCGTTCCTTTTTAATGGTGGGTGGAATGCCGGCGTTCGTCATTCGGTCGTTTTTATTTCATGCATTTTCTTGAGAGGTAGCCGGAATTTTCTATGGTTTTTCGTTTGACAACTATGTTACAAAGTATGGGATCAAATGAACGAGTTGTCTTCAAACTCGTCCTCACTGGAGGTACGAAATTTTGGTAGTTTATTTTGGGTCTCGTGGGTGCGCGTTTTTTGGTGTATTGCTGGGAAGACATTTTGGATGGAGGAGAAAATGGAGCCGATCGCCTTTTGGCTCGAGAACTGGGCATTAACCGAATCATTAATTCAAATCGACTCCGTAGACTGCATTATTTTGTGCGTGGCAATTTAAATTAGTGGTCAAAATAGTTGATGGTTTTCATTTGGCAGACGTTAAGCGAAAATTTACACGTTAGCATGTGGACTAAATCAATGCCAGCTAAAATGCATGCATGTAAATTATTGGTAAATTATTTAAAAAATTATTTTAATTTTATCGCTGCAAAACGATCTTGTATTGTTTGAAGTCATGAAATACATGGTTGGTTTCAAAGGTTATGACCCACTAATTGCTAATAAGATCCTACTGATGTATATTTTTTTTATCAGTAAGACACAATGTCATGAAGACATTTGTGTTCCAATATGAGGCTCTGTGCGCGTGAATATTCCAGCAAAGCAGTTGTAATTGGCACGTGCTTTGAACCTGCTTTTTTTGGAACAAAATATTCTTCAGGAGGTGCATCTTTAAAGCTGCACTGTTTTGAAGAAATTCTGTTCCTCAAGCTCTTAGTTCATAGTTCCTCAAAGAGCTTTTAGTTCATAGTTCCTCAAAGAGCTTTTAGTTCATAATTCCTCAAAGAGCTCATATGAGCTCGTTGGCCTCGCCCCGAAAAGACGAGAAGGAATAAAATTCAGCAAAAATAAACGTTCCAAATTGGGTGTCCAAGCACGTGCCAATTACATCTGGTTTGCTGGCGTTTGCACGTGCACTGAGCCCCATTTTGGAACAAAATTTCTTTAGGACAGTGTGGCTTTTAACAAGGCAAATGAAACCTTCAAAATTACTTTTAAAATCAGTTAAATTTAATTTCGTAATGAAATTTTTATTATAGGCTCATATGTAATTTGTGTTATTTATTTTCATAAACATCGTGTCATAGGCGTACATGTGAGCTGACTTTGTTTTTTGTGATTCATGTTTAAATCGATCACTGCCAACTAATTGTGCCTAGGGTTGTTCATATTTGCATTTGTGAAATGCTAGAGCCTGCTATTCGCTGCTAATTTTAAAGTAGGAGTAGGCCCGAAAGCTTTCTATCCAGTTTAGCCCATGAATATGCCATTGTCAGTGTAGCACAGTAGTAGAGAGTGAAAATGCATCCTAAGCCTAGGCCTACTTTCTAATTTAGAAATTGGTCAAGGTGATGTTATATTCTCGAAGAAATAAGAGCCTGCGCTGCCGAGAAATCGTAATTAGTGCCTTGAAATTGTGACGCGCTGCTAGGTAAAGTGCCAGGGGAGCCGGGGTTGAAAGAAATTTGAAATTCCATATCATTCGCATAAGATGATCTGGATGTGGATTAATAAGAAGTTCATTTCATGGGTAAAGTGACTTTGAAATGAAAGAACACGAAAAGTTAACTTTTAAGCTAGGCTTATATATGAGAAGTTGAAATTTAAATGTGAAAAAAAAAAAAAATTCATTGAAATTGCAACTGGATTTGAGCCTACCACTCAATAGATAAAATGTCCCGAATAAGGTAATTTGGATGAAAATATAAAGCCCAAGTAGGCGCCATTTTACCCACAGTGTAGCGCCCTCTACAGTCTACTGGATAAAAGCCATGGGCTCTCGTGGAACACGCAGCCACGCACGTCCTAGAGGACGCTGCCACCAACTTTCAGTGTCTGCTGAAATAATAATACACTTATTACGTACTTATTATATACTTAGGGTAATCCTTATATATAAAAGTGAGTTACTAATTATTTTTCCACAGCAAAGGCTTTTGAACAGCTGGGTCGATCGCCCTGAAATTTTCACCCAATATACTACTCAGAATTTCTAATTTAATGCAGCTATTTTGAACTCTCTGCGACGTTTACTTAACCAGTTATTAATTAACTAAGATTTGCATTGATTGCTATGGGG
>JAQIXP010003680.1:0-12642 GCA_034700285.1 Proteroiulus fuscus
GCTTATTTATGAATGATGAGGGCTTAGAGCACATAGCTCACTCGCACTCGCTACTTGTGTTCTATCAAAATCAAGTCGGACAGGTGCAGGCGGCCCTTCAAGTCAGGCAGGCGGCCCATATAGTGGCCGGCCCACCGGGAAAATGCCCACTTGCCCGATGGGTTCGTCCAAGCCTGACCAAAGTTAAAGGGAAAGTGCCCACTTTGTAAAGAAGTGGTATATAAGTTGATCACATTTACTAGATATAAATGGCTGTGACAATAATAATTGCACAGTTTCCATATTGAAGAAATCAACACATTTGATAAATACACGTTAGGCGCCATTTTTCCATAGATTTCAGCAGATATCATAAGTTGGTGGCGCCTTCTAGGACATGTATGTCTACATGTTTCATGAGAGCTGATGCTTTTTATCCAATAGAGGGCGCTAAACACTGTCAGTAAAATGGAACCTATTTGGTCTTTATATTTTAATCCAACTTTATGTTATTCAAATTGGTAGGGTCAAATCAAATTGAACATTTCCATGAATTTTATAATTTTTCATGCTTTTCTTCCTACAACCATTCTTTCAAAGTGGGACTGGTATTGTGTACATGCAATTACAAAATTGGGCCTATTGCTTTATTTATCAATTTGATGTATCAAACTAAAATCCAAAATTGAAAAATATTTGCTCAATGCATGCATTGACGAAGCAACATATAATTTGCAATTCTGCATAATTGATAGAAAATGGAGTACACCCCAGGGCAATGGTCCCCCCATTGACGTCAGTAATGAAGCTTAAGGTAAGAGTATACAATCTACACCCTATTATACAGGAAATTAATTTTAGCATTACATTGAAAAGAAATAAACCCAGCATAATATATACCATGCAATTTCAAAAGGTATACCAACAACTTATTATTTATTTTATTTGCCTTTTTTATCAAAGTAACTCCAATTTGAGTTGAATTTCCCTTTAACCACACGGTTAACCAGAATTAGATTGTGATAGACTAATTTAGTCAGTAAATTTAGCCCGATAATGATAAATATTCAATAATTTCAAAAATATACAATCTGTACCCGGTTTGAAATATGTACTTCAACATGTTTATATCTGTGGTAAATTCAATCTAAATGTATAAATGGGATATCTTTTACATATTTTAAAATGATATTTACTTCTTTATGATACTATTTGTATTTCAATAAATATTCCAAAATGTTTGCTTTCAGTCCATTTACATATAGATGCAAAAGCAACTCGAAATCCAAATATTTTTAAAATTCGGTTGTAAAATAAGTATATATAGTATTTTAACTTCTATGATATATGAGCACACCAAAGTATAGATTATAAATAGTTAGATATATTTTCCAACTTGTTAATAGAAAATCTGAGCATAATAAACTGACTCAATGCATTGAAAACAGCCATATAAATGCAATAAAAATACTGGCAATAATTCATTCGAACGACACTGCCAAAACTCAAGTTTCGTAAACGGAAACCGTACAGGTCGATTTGGTAAAAGTGATCAATTTATACATGAAATACAACATATCAGAATGCATTTCAGCAACGAAAAATCCAAGTGCAAAAGTTACACTTGTGCATTACACTATACTCATAAGTTGCTAAGCCATGCATCAATATTAATGTTCTTTTGGGTGGAAATCCAGGCAGAAATCAAGATCTAACTCTGAACTCTAGCTTACTGCTTACAGTAAGTCAAAAGCCTATACCGAATAGCTTCGAGTCCATGTTTTTTTTTCTCCTTTCGTAAAAGCTCAAACAACAGCGTAATAAATGTCTTGCATGTCAACCGAACCCATCTCTAGGGATTTTATACCAAGGTAATGTCTCAATAGAAGATGACGTTTGGAATTCCCTTAAAAGATTCGGTTCCTACTTGCTGCTGATATTGGTTGCCAAAATGATGATAAATGAAGGCACATGTTCTTACAATATCCCGAAAATCTACCTCCAAAGACTTTAAAATTGAAACACGTAAACCATAAGTCAAGACTTGGTCATTGATGTTAAAGCTCGTAAAATGAACCAGGAAACTTTAAAAAATGGACTGAAATTTATGCTGGGCTTACAGAGACAAGATTTATAGTTGATTGAAATTTGCTTGGGCTTTACCTTTGTTACCAAAGTTACATGTAAGACCCATCCAAAGCAGAAATGTTAAATTCAAGAATTTGAGAAGCTGTATTTTTAAAAAGTTCAAGAAGAAGGATATACACTATGAGTATTGGAAACACATTCTTGTAAAGACTTTTTTATATTTATAAGCAAACTTATGTATATTCATTTAAGGGGGCTGTCCATACTTTTAACAGCATGAGCCTATATGGGGATTTCAATGTTAAAATTCGTTTTCTGTAAACTGATGTAACTCAAGAACGGGCAAACGAAGAACGATTTAGTTAGATTTTTTTGAAGATTATTAAATTTACTAAAAATTGTAGCATGATTATGACGTAACATGCATTCTGAATGTAGTTATCGATTTTCAAAGTTGACTGTTGCGTTTTTCTATGCTTTTTTTCACATTGACGTACGTGAAACTTTTCCCAAAATTGAGCGGATCTCAATATTGGCTGAGAGTATAACGATGGGGTTTGATTTTTTGGAAAGCTTATTTAATTTACTACAAAATTTATAAATTCGATTTCGTTATTACATGCATTCTATATTTATTATCGAATTTCAAAGTTTACTGTTGAGATTTTCGCCACATTTTTCGAGATTGTACAGCTCACAGAGCTGATAAACAAAAAAAATCATAGGCCTACTACACGTTTTAGTAAATTTAATTGTCCTTCATAAAAATCAAATCCCATCGATTTATATTTAGCCGTTATTGAGAAATTTTAATTTGTAACAAAACTAATGTAACATGGAAATTCCCATAGGAGCATGCATGCTCTAAAAGTGTGGACAGTCTTGTTAAAGGGAAAGTCCTACTTTTGTAACAAGTGTTATTTAAGCTATTCACTTTTGGCAAAAGCAGGCACTTTCAGCCCTTTTGCTTTATGGTAAGTCTTATTCAAATTTTATTTTTATTCTGTAAATTAACTTTAAGTTTCCTTTCACTTAAAAATCACTTGGTACAAAGCGAGGCTAACTTTCTCTCAGATATTTAAAATTCAAGCCATGCAATTGCCGTCAGCTTCATGCATGGATATACGTGTATTTGTTTTTATCACGTTTCGGGCTAAAAACAAGTGAAAGTGTGCAATTAAGTAGAGCACAAAATCCCTCAATGATTACATTACTATAGGCCTAACTTTTGGTCACTAAAAAGACCTAACAGCATTTCTACACAAAGGCTAAAATTGCAATCTTCTCATAAAAGAATTAGTGACCACGTCATTACGACTTAATGCCTTTCTACTATTTCCTAATTCATATAATTTCATCACTATTGCACTTTAGTTAGTAGCAATGGTATATAGTTCCCAGAAAAAGTGCATAAACCTAAAGGACTATATCATATTATACGGAAATTACAGTTGAGAGCACTGTCACTTGTAACCCAGATGCATGAGGACTTATTTGTTTATGAACCAGAGGAGATTATACTAAGAAAAACCTATAGGTGATAAGGTATTTCTTTTATTATTAAAAGGAGAGCCCAAAGGAATCCCATGTGCAGTTGGCCAGCTGATATTGGCAGAAAAAAAAGTAAAGATTTCAAGAAGACATCCATTAGCCATACGACGCTCAGAAGCACATTGCAATTAAGCCACACTTCCCAAGATAATAGCACATGAAAATTTGATATTAAGCTCATTTTTTTTTGTGTCTGCGAAATTCTTACAAGTGCACGTGACATCACATAACATTTGTACTTCACAAAACATACACATGATATGAAATATTGAAATGAAAGGCTTAAAGCCAGTTAAAGGGGAAGTTATATCTTGACACATTTGAGCAGGGCATCGATAACATCTTGAGCTGAATTACCATGAATCAGAACTAATGACTTTCCTAAAATACATGGATAGCGCCATTTTATCATATTATTTTGAACGTACTGGCTCCATCTAGCAGCTACTATTGGAAAGTAAGCCATTTACAAGTGTTCATTGTATGGCTTCACTTTTTCTCTATGAAATACTTGTATATTACATTCTACAAAATAGCCAGTTATATTTGTTCCACGATGACTGAAAGAACCAAGAGCGCTGACAGGACTACATGACCAAAGCCATAAAAATGGTACGGTATAGTTCTCAATTTATTCACTAGATGGCGGCACGCCATTATCAAAAAACTGGATACTTCATATAAAAATCATTTTCTGCAAAACAAGCTGTTTCAAAATAACTATTTATTGAATGGCAAGCCCCCAACTGAAATTGCAATTTCTTGCATGTCTTATGAACATTTTAACAAATAAATTATAACAAGGGGAAACTTTTTCTTTAATAATGGCAATTTTCTGTTCCAAGAATAAGTTCAAAATTCGCATTTAATTTGATAGGCAAAATAATTATCAGCCACTAAACTTTACTTTGGAAAGACTATAGCTTAAATACAGGGCACTGCATTTGCAAAATTCTTATATACACTTGATATATTCATAAGAAAGTATAATTTTAAAAGAATTGATATCATAGTGATTATGCATAAGATTGGCCAATTTGGAACTGATGAAATCATTTTAGTTATTTATTTTTCAGTGATTTTGTTTGGTAAACAAGAATATTTCTGGAACATATACGTAAGTTAACAGCCAGGCCGTATGCTTATTTTGAGTTATTTTACTTCCTGATGAATTCCACATGTGAGCTTGGAATATCATTAATAGTAATCTATAACACATGGGATGAAAATATAAACATTATTTAATGGGTGAGGTCAAAGACACTATCTTCCAGTTCACTTTTTAATTGAACATGTGGAACAGTTTCCGAAAGTCAAATGTAATTCAGATTTATTCAAATTGGCTGGTGCAACTTATAATTACGAGAACTTTAAACACAGATCTAAAATTCCCATAATCTCGATTAAAACAAATTTCTGCTGGGAAAATAATCATTAAGTTTAATTAAAAAGACATTGTTTTCCAAAATTATGAGACAGTAGAAAATCCGCAAAATAATTATCCTCGGTCTTAATTTAATTTGACAAAAGTTTAAGCAATTGAAATTGCACTCTCTTGCATCTTGTCATCCCCAGATACAATTTAATTTAATATTTTTTTCCGCGATTAATCCATAACTCATTTAATAGACCAATTTACACTAGATTTCTTTTTCATATTTTTTTCTTCTTCAACTGTTAGCTGGCAACACTGGTTAAATGAACGACTCCCAACAGTGCAATCAATAGAGAAGAGAAACGGGAGCCTTTTTATATTTAAAGGTGCAATATGTCTAACTTTCCAGTTTTCCCAGTTTATAATATATTGGATCGTGGCTGGCATATAAATTCCGCATCAAATATGTAACCATTTCTTAATGATTACACACCCAAAAAACACACTATGGATAACACATAGGAGCTATGGGAAAAATTAATTTCATAACTCAGTTTACTGTTTCTGTGCATTTTCATAAAAAAAATCTCATAAGGGTGGCGAACCCATCGTTGCATAATGCATGAAAAGGCATAATGTAGAAGCGAAATAAGTGCCCAAACTCGAAATGTTATTAATTATTATTCTCAATATTAGGCCTACATTGGCAAGCTGTATGCCCCAGAATGCATTGTGATTAACCGAAGAAGAATTGCAATAAATAGCAAATATGTTCAGCGCAAGAAAATTAATGTTGGCAATGAACCAAAAAAAGTAATCATAGCCTACAGCAAGAAAATCTTTCGATTTTTATTACATTTATAAAGTTGCTCCCAAGACAACTATTGAGCCAATCTAGGCTGACGTGCTAATAATTCTTTGATCATTGGAGTGGGACCAGAGGATTGCATAAATTTCGACAATAGTTACAAGCTCAATTCATGAAAGACATTAGCACTGGGCACTTTTCATACACCAAAGAGTTTTAGGAGGGAACTAAATGCAAATGAACTGGCGTATTTAGGAAACATATTTTTTTCCAAAGTTTTTAAATTGGATGAAGAACGTGGGCTAAAAATTACACGAATGTAAACCCCAAGGTTGAGTTAGCAAAGTCCCGAGCACCAATAAAAGTTAAGTGAGGAGTTTCTGCAGAAATATTTACAATTAATATTCCCAGTAAAAGTTAGCTGCTAAAGTTTCTGTAAAAATATGATCGGCTTCTCGAGAAATCGGACATGAATGCAAGTTTTTCTGCAAAAATCTGTTACCTTAATTATGACTAAAACAACCTTTGAAGAAACTTTTTCATTTGGTAAGAGGGTCGATTTTTCTCATTTTCAGGAAATTCTCAACCTCTACTATAGTTTCCAGCAAATATTTACAATACATAATAACGTTGAGCTGACATGCTAGTGCCTACCCTTAGCGAAATTTCCTGCTCTAGAACGTTGAGCACGTGCAATATTGAGCAAATCTCAATGGAATGTATGCACGTGTTTTCGTTGAGCACGTGGCTTGCACGTACAAAACTGAGCAATTATCTATGAAGTATTCTCGTGCAATTCTCGTGCTCAACTGGATCCAAAACAGAAACCGCATCACCAAGTAGCAAAAACAGGCTAAATATAATTTCCAAAATTCTACCGCCATGTGCCGCCACTTGCTATAATCTTGGTCTCTATAGGCCTAATCAATAATTTAATACATTTCAGCGTAAATTAAGAAAGGAAAGTATAATGGCACGTCATTAGCAACAGGTGCAAGCAATGTTTTTCTGTTACAATAGTAAAATTACAAACTAAAACCTGAAACAGCTGCAATTCAATTGCCATTTATAAGATAGCAAATGCCATACTACATCACGATCACCTGCTGTTGGTTATGGACAAAGTGATCGTTAATTGGCGCCTGACCTTATAGATCACTGATGTCCGAGCATCGGGATTTTGGGCAACATAAATCAGGTAATGAAATTACCACGATTGTGGTTTCATCCAAAATTCAGTTATGAGCGAAATTTGACCGTGGAGAAGTAGTATAAAATTCAGTAAAAGCTAGCTCGAAATATGGCTACATTGAGTGATCACACTAACGTTCAAATACGATTGGGGGTTACACTAATAAAATATTAAAGGTTGGATCGATTCAAAGAGACTGCATGCATATACGAATAAAATGAATTTGTAAAAATGTTACGTGTTTGCGCAAAGTCACGAATATATATCAATGGCGGAGCTAGGACTTTTGGCCAGGGGGGTCAAAAATTTATGACAGGGGCCCTGGCAGGGACGAAACTAAGGGGGTATGGGGGGTTCGCCAACACCCCCTCAACCCCACTATTTCTAAAAAAAATTGATTTTGTTGGCAAATTTTGATGATTTTGTTGGCAAATTTTGATGATTTTGCCGACAAATTTTGAGTTTTGCTCACAAATTTTGACAATTTCACAGACAAATTTTGACAGTATCGCCAAGAAATTTTGACAGTATTGCCTGTACATTTGGAAAATTTCGCTAACAAATTTTGACAATTTTGCCTGCAAATTTTGACAATTTTGCCTGCAAATTTTGACAATTTTGCCTGCAAATTTTGACAATTTTGATTGCAATTTTTAACAAATTTGCCTGCTAATTTGGACAAAAAGTTAAATTGGAAATAATCTCTGCAAGCTTTAAATTTATTTGAATAGCAAAACAAAGTGTATACTTACATATTAAATGTTCAATTATGTTGAAGGAAAGTATAATTGTTTGTATTTTGGAAATCATGTTCTCAATGTGAAATGTTTAAGCTTTAAAATACTAAGCTATCAAATGTAAAAAACCATAATGTGAAATATTTAAAAAAAAATGTGAAAAGTAATAGAATTGAAATGTATGTGAATAATTGGGAAAATTTCATGCATGCAAAACAAATGGTTACAAATCCTCAAAATCTAACCCAAAAAGGGGGCCCTCGGCAAGAAATTTTGGGAAAGGGGGGGGGCGTCCGCCCCCCCTGGCCTATGGTAGCTCCACCACTGATACATATGTATATCACTACTAAAAGGCGAACACAAATTAGAAAAAAAAGCTTTTTAATTTGAATATTTTAACTAAACCATGGATGCCTGCCATCATTTCTCCCAAATTTCCATAGTGGTTCGCAATAATCAAAGTTTCCACTGACTTTCACTGTCAAAAATAACAAAAATTTCTTTGATACTAGATAATGTTGCATACATTTTCAGGCTAGTTAAAAGCAAGTTATCTTTTCCAGCTTGCCTCCAATTAAAAGAGGCTAAGATTTCCCACTTCACAACTGGGTTTCCATTATGAATATTACTGTCTGTTAGGAGGAGGCAAACTGTGCATAAGGTCAATCCTGAGCATTTCTAATGATATTGGAAATACTCACTTAGTAGGGCCTACATCGAATTGAAAGGGCATATGCAATGCAAAATTATAGATTAATTAAATTGAGTAAGACGATCGAAATCCCCGAAGGTGATGCCACAAATGCACACACGTAGCATACATATACGGAAAAGCGCATCGAAAAGCTTTAATTCAATATATGGGAATTAATTGAATCTACATGTATGTAATTAGTGAACAATTCTAATGAAATTGACACAATCTCTTACTCTTTATTGGTTGACTGAAAATAAAGAGCACTTCCGAAAGTTATAACAAGAGCTACGAAACGAACACAAACTATAATTTCATTAGTTTGGAATTAGGCCTACATATTCTCTTAAGTGAGAATTTTGGCAAGTTTCTTTCCCTTTTTGGGGGACGTCCATAAATTTCGCTTGGGATGAGGAAAAGGGGGTAAGGGCTGCAAACATTTTGTGACATAACGCAAACAATCATCTGGAACCAGGACTTGACATCATGAGACGAAGAAGACGGCCGTTGCTATTGTTGACAGGCCTTGAGGGGGCCAGACTGGGGGCGGGATTTGAAATTGGATATGGTGGGCCAAGCACTAATTCGCTTTAGAATTCAAATCCCCGCACCTAGCCCGGTCCCCTTTAGGCAATATCGCTAGTATAAAGCCGTTCCTGCCACATTGTCATCTTTATTAGTTTCTCTTCTTCAAGAAATCCGTAAATATGTCACAAAGAGGAGGGTTGCACGATTCCCAAGATGGCGGACTCGTATATGTTATACTACTGACGTCAGGGTTTGTTTGGCGTATGCACGTAGGTTTACTTTTCAAAATGTGACGATGATTTATATACACAATGTGCATTATCAAGTGTTCATCATCCCTTCCAGCTACATACATTGAGTTATCATACGTGCTAGGATTTTTATACATTTGCTCATATTTTATTTTGCCAAACTTTACGATTATACAGGGTGTGAAATAATGTTGAAAAGGATACAGAAGCATGGAATTCTATATTGTAAAGCTCAACTTTTACAAACAGGTCTTTCGCTTCTGGTTGTGATACTTGAACCCTGAAGGTAGGCAATCACTGATAGCTTTGACGCTATGCAAGAGTGTATCCACAATTAAAATTTGAAAAAAGAAATGGTATTTCTTAATTTTTAAAAAAATGATTTTTTTTATCAACAGCAGAACTCCAGGAGTGATCATAGATAACCTATTAGCTAATGGTAAATCAAATTTAGAATAAAACATAATCAATTCATTTTCATGTTCAAAAGATCATGTTTTGGTAACCATGTGTCAAGAATTATAGTTGAAAGTATATAATTTATACTCCTTTACTAGTGGAGAGATCCATCCAGGGTTAAAAGTTAACCCTTGGTGTTTGTGCTAAACCTCAACTCAATTCTATAGGATTTTTCACAAACCCTAAGCTAAACCCACAGGTTAGAACCTAACCCAGGATGGATCTCCCCACTGTAAATATTTTAATATAAGACTACAGGCTTTCGTTTTTCTAAAATACTGTCCAGAATATTATAGGGTTATTTTTTTTTCCAAAAATACAAAAAGGATCTCATACCAGAAGTTATATATAAAAAACTATACATTATACTAATAAATACCAATATACCAATAGCACCAATAATTAGTGGTTCCTTGCAATAATTGATAATTTCAAATATAACATAAATTGTATACACTTAATTGATATTTCTTGTAGTTTCCTATTCCAAATCCAGCATCATATCCTTATTAAAAATATCCATAAGTCAGATTATAGCAAAACCACTAATTCTTGATTAGCGATAATCGGTTCACTTCATAGCTATTTCCAGAATTCAAAATTGGTCTACAATAATTTAAACGTGGTCAACCTTACACTTATAAAGAACTACTGTGGTTTAATTTGGTTAAAACATTTAGTTCATCATTGCTTTTAAGTGTCTTTAAAGCCCATTCCAGTTGAAAAAAAACCAACATTTTTAAAACACTGAACCAATAGGATTAAAACATCTTCCATGCATAATCTTACAATGCAATATAAATAGAAGAGTTAAACTCCAAATTCTACGAGGCAAGTCACGTAATGTGAGGAGAATAGTTAATCAGATTTGCTATGGTTAAAAACTATAATGATAATAGGTTGGTCGAGCTTAATTTGTTTTCGTGATAGTAGGTCTATATACTAAGCTTAATTTGTTTTAGAATGAAAATGCAGGTTTATCAAAGAGTCTTAATCCCTATATTATGTGCTCCATTACCATATATTACAAACTTATACTTTCACTGAATTTGCAGTCAAATAGAAAATTCTGCTGGTTTTTTTTTTAAGAATAGACATTTAGTCTAGTCACATGCATTTTTAGAAAATGAGGCTTAGGCCTATATCTTATGCGTGCACTTGTAATCCAATTCATATTTTATTCACGTTTAGTTACTTCTTGCCATTAATTAACCCAAGCCTGGCGCACTTTACACATTGCTTGTTTATGCCAAACTTTAATAAAAATTTAAAAGAAATGAAATTCAGCATTATATATAATTTTCAGCATATAAAATTATCTAGAAATTTTAATTTAAAAAGGAGGCTATGCCAATCATCTGCTTGACGTCACAGGACAGAATACATCACATATAACCTACTTAAACTGATATTTACAGGGTGCATTATTAATTTTCATTAAATTTCAGTAATATTTGTGAAAGTATAAGAGATCAATTCGCCTTTTATAGCTTCAGATTTGCGCAATTGTAAAGTCACTACACATTTTTTTTGTAAATCGCTAATACACACGAAGCAATTGTCATAATTATTTCCAAATTAGTTTACAATTAAAAGAGAAACAATTGCTATAATTATATCTAAATTAGTTTACAAAAAATATAAAGTTTGACAAGGCCGACCATAGTAGGCTAGTTGTCACCCCGGCATGAGGCTCAAGTCCACACTTGCAGGGTGATGAGGAAATGACATTTACCATACTAGTTATACCCGTACCATTGAAAAATGCATGTTTAACCAGCACTGATATGGAAGAAAATTACCTTTAATAACTTACAACTTGCTTCCCAAAAGTCACCATAGCTTAGGCTTTAAAAGGGATAGGCTTAATGAAAAATACAATAAATGCTATACCAACCTTATATTTCTACCATTACAATTACATAATGCTTGAGGGAACCCAAAACCATCGGTTGGTCAACCACAATTGGTTACACAATTGACGGAAAACTAGGATGCTTGTTTCTAGCCAAACAAGGAAAGTGAATGCACAGAAAATATCCATTACCAACTATTCTAGGAAGCGCCTTTGGTTCCCCAATACCACAATGAAACAATATGCCGAGATACTCAATCCTTTTCATCAAATGCCAGTTGTAAAAAGACTTGACACAATATCATATGTATAAAAATCAGCAAATGATTGTGGATAAAGAAACTCGATATTGAGAAGTCAATCATGAAAACAATTGAAGCTTAAAAGGCAAGGATGAAGAAATCTATGCACATAGATTTCTCTGTAGGTTCATAAAGTTGTATAACCGAAAAAGTTTCTCTTTCAACAATTATTTATATCCCAATCTTGCTTGATAAGAATTTCCAGAAACGAAATAAAACTGGATAACTTTGACATTTTGACTGCATTGGCAAACAATACAATTTCATGAACATTGTTTCATGATCGAAATTATTGAAATAACGATGTAGGCCTACATATGCATGTATTTCTGAAGTTATTATGAATTAAAAGTTGAAAATTTAGAAGTCTGCTACCTGGAATTTCGTATCTCATGTAATAATTATACTTGTTTACGTGATAATAGTTCATGAACCATACCCTTGCTTTGAAAACCCATTTAATGCACCACAGTGTTAATGCGTAATAGAAAAAGGTTCCACAAATGCTCATATTTCATGATAGCATGCCTGTGATGTTTCATTGCATATTGTATATTGGAATTGTAACTCCAGACTATTATTTTTTAATTATAAAACAATATTTGTTAAGTGTTGGAGCTTTCGACGTTTTGAGGTAACCATGATATTACACTTGTGTAAGAAATTTCTTCCTCTTTAAGGGGTGCTGTCCACACTTTCACCAGCATGGTCCTATGGGGATTTCAATGTTAAATTCGTTTTCTTCTAACTGTTCTAACTCAAGAACGGGTGAAAGTTCAACGATGGGGTTTGATTTTATTCAAAGATTATTAAATTTACTAAA
>JAQIXP010003681.1:0-12641 GCA_034700285.1 Proteroiulus fuscus
GATAGAGTTAAGAACTACTTGTAAACTGAATAACTACAGCTTATGACAAGGTAATAACGCTAAAACACGCCTATTATAAATGGAATGTATGATCAGGTCATAAGTTATGGACAGGCTTGTTTATATAAATTGATGGCTATGATGCATAGCATGCAGTTTATTGGCACGCCTCATTACTCTGGGAATCATTAGCATCTTCGGCATCTGAGTCATCAAAACTTCCCTGTATTGATAAGCTATTAAAAGAGAGTAGGCCTATAACAATAGTATGTGAGATAGATCACAACAAAAAACTAACAAATTTGGCTCAAGTCGTCATCACTACAAAACCTCCCAACTTTAAGTAGGCCCTACATAGTTTTTTCAGGAAACGAATATGAAATTTAAAAAAATAAAGGGTAATGGAGGCCGTTACCTATGTAATTGTTTTGATGAAATGTAAATTATCGTCTTTTCCATCACATGACACTTATATTAAATAATGAGAATTTGGAGATACGAGGTTTTATGACTTGACAATGGCAATTACTTAATTATGCATATATTCACTTGTTGTTATTATAATCAAATTCTTATTTAGATAATTACATAGCAAGTGGTAATAAGTTTTCTGAGCTCCCTTACAATTTTATTACATTTACTATAATTTTCCCTGCCAGTGAGATGCCACCATTAATATGACTCAATGATAATATAACATCACAATTACAATAAGGTAATTTCCTATTTACCTTACTGTTGTTTCAGTAGAGGACTCATCTGAAGCGGAACATCCTGGTTCATGCAATCCCACTGATTAAAAAAATATATTTTATGAGCCTGATTTTATGTAAACATCTTAATTTATAGACATGAAAGTAATTTTAATATATAAGCCTATATATTATGTAAAGTTACTAACATGGGACAGGGGGAACTAGATCAGTCGGTTTTTCTTGACTCTGCTCTACTCGTGCCTTTTTGCGTCGATTCCACTGAGTTGTATGCGGTATTTCAACATTAGTGACATCTTTTTGTAGAAATACTTTTCTTGGTTGACGGTTAGACATATTTATGCTAACAGTACGCCACTTTTTTTAAGCTGTACAAAATGCCCAATAAGCCCATATAGGTAAAAGAAAAAACATAGGACTAAACTTAAAAGAGGCATACATGTAATTATTATTATTATATATCTACTAATGAATGAAGAACGCATTGGAAGTTGGCACTATGTCCCACTAATGTAATTGTAAAACTGTTTTCAATCGTTAGTTTATTTTTATAAAACGTTTGTTATGGTAGGCCTAATTTTAGCATGAATTAATTTTTATTTGAAAAATTTTTTTTCTTTAAATAATTTTTTGGGTCGCCTACAATATTAAAAGCAGTAAAATAAAATGCATTTTATTTTTTAATTTTTTGCATTTGTTTACCAAAAATGAAAATTTATGGATCTTGTGGGGGCACCACCATGTAGTTAGTGCCCCCACAATTAGTAGCTCTATATAATTAATGGTTTCGGTAAGCAAACGCCAAATTAAAACCACAAAACAAACACAAACTTAAATTTTCTTTTGGGAAAATAGGCCTACGAAATCAGGGATTGTTTTTAATATTGCGGGGCCACTGTGTAGTTTGTGCCCACAATTTTTTTTGTATTAAAATAATGTAAAAAATCCAAAATATATAATGCTAAAATTAACATGACAAATATATAATAACAAAAAACTAAGATTATAAACAGTCTTTCATAACAATTCCTTTCGTGGGTGGTACCAACTTCACTGACGTTTCATGAAAACATTATACCACACCTATTTCGAGTATATTAATGCCACCAAATTGCATTTGGGTGTGTCATGGATGGCGGTCAAATGTGGCTCTACAGTCTACAAGTAAATAATGGAGATGTTAAATGAAAATGGCACTAGCTATATACCCGTATATCATAGTAAATTGCATTAACACAAGATGAACTTTTATACAAACTTTTAAAAAAAATATCTTAGGAGATTACGTCATGCAGAAATTGGTCGACATCAATTTAACAGGTGTTTCAACGTCTTTTAGAAAAAAAAATGTAGAAAAATAGAGAAAAGTTATTAAAAATTTGTCGGCATTTTAAGGGGTAAAACTCTTAGGTTGGACAAAATCTCTCTAGATAGCATGGTCAGAAAGTTAATGTTAATCATGTTTGATATTTATTATTATAGCAAACAAAAAGTGTCTCATCCTATAAATATTAAAATCCTTATTGAGAACGATAATTTTGGGGACCCCTGGCCATGCCATAATTTTAAATACCCCAATTTCCATCTGAACAAGGTGAGGGGGACCAAAACATAACGTCCTTGGACCAAAAGCGTAAAAAGTGCAATGGTGACACCGGGTTGGGCTTGCATACAACCAGTACCGTGGTACGTACAGGTACGTACTGCTCTTGTAAATAAATATGCTAATTAACTGTAGTACCGGTACATACGTTGCTAATGAAAGTCATAGTATGATACCAGGTACCATAGTGAGTATTCTTTAAATTGATCTTACCTTTATTGAAAATAATTCTGTTGATCGACCAAATCTACAGGTGTTGTGAACTTGTATCACTCACATGTGATAATTATGCAGTGTATGTTTCAATGCAGCATATAAGCTTATATTCGTAGCACATATTATTATTAATAACTAAATAATTTTTAGCCGGGTGAATTATGTTGTCTGGCAGACAGGGATATTGGTGTTCATCTTGAATGCCGTACCATTCATTCCGGAATAGTAACGATATTTTACGTATTAATTACAAAGAATAATCATAATTCTAAGGTTATGACTAAAATTGCCAATTTAAAAGAACC
Source organism: Proteroiulus fuscus (assembly GCA_034700285.1). Lineage (NCBI taxonomy): Eukaryota > Metazoa > Arthropoda > Diplopoda > Julida > Blaniulidae > Proteroiulus > Proteroiulus fuscus. Next base: position 2,838 of record JAQIXP010003681.1, read on the forward strand.
AAAACAATTGTAACAGCCATCCATGACACACGACAACACACTAGAAAAGTCACAGCAGCATTAAAATCATGTAATTCAAACTGCAAGAAAAGGCAATGCCATCTCTCTATATACCCCATTTTACCATAATGGAAAATTCCCCCTTTGTCCTGATAATGCTGTCAATAAGCCTATGTTTGTGTTTCCAATAGTGACTCGATTTGTTATGTATATTTAATTCCCCCTACTGCATGTCTCTTCTAAGAAAAAAAGTTTATTGACCTAGTAAGATTAACAAACATTGCTAGAAGTTGGTATGTAAAATCATAGCCATATTTACATGTAAATTAATCTTGGTGGCTAGATGCATAGGTGGTGAAATATTAATTCATGATAGCACTCAGGCCTACATATATTGTAATTTTACCTTGCAAAGTTTAAAAAGTACATGCATGATGATCTATATATAGGGTAGCCATAATTGCCAATTATAAGTAACGATACAAAGATAAGTAACAATATGGGACATATGATGAGGGGGGGGTGGGGGGCCCCGGAGGGGAAAACAGAATAAGAATAAAACCCATAATTTTTGGGGCAGGGGGGATGGAAGCCCTTATTCCTGCAAAAATGCTGAAATAAAGGGCCTTTTCACCTAATTAGCTGTCAACTGTATTACGTAACCCAGAAATCCATTTGGTGAGGGGGGTGGTGGGACCTGACCAAAAATAAATGTTACAAATCTTCTGGACGTATAGGCCTAGGCCTAGATACCAAAAATTAACTAAAAAATGGCGCCGCAAGTAATTTTTTTTTGCTCAAAAACAGTATAAAATGGGCTAAAAATCACCAAAAGTGGCATCAATTCGCTTCTGGTGCTATGTTTGAATGGTTTTGCCAGCACCTTTTAGGCATTGATTATGTCCCTATCTATATACCTAGGCCTATCTTCCTTTTAATTAACATGATATAAAAATTCCAATTGATACAAATGCATTTAATTTTTAGCATATGGCTAAGAGTTAAATGTATTTTACTCCCTTACCATTGTTATCTAATACATTTTTTTATTTTAAATAGTGAAATAATTTTTTTATATTTGAAAATGAATGGTTGGAATAATGTATTAAAAGTATATTATATGTCGATGCATTAGCATATTTGCATTTTTTTGTAATTTTTGTTCCTATAATAATTGGCGTATTTTATCGTTGTTACCTGGTCATACATACACTTTAGTCATCCAGTTTACGAGTTGGTCTATAATACTATACAAAAAAATGCTAAATTGCAAAAGCTCTTAATTTATTAATGATTTTCCTGTACGAATTAAGCATTCCTGGAGCCTCTTTTTATTCTATACACTTCTGAGTAACCTGTAATTTGAGAGAAGAAAGTGACCACAGAAATACTCTGTAATTTCTGTTACCTAATTTGGTATACCACCTATATAGGTAGATAATCGATTAAACCACTTTTGATTAGCCAAAACGATAAAACAGCAGATGCCTCCATAAAACGCGCTCAAGGTCCTTTAAAGTATATAGGCCTGTACGTGTTACCAAATGGTTAAAGGCATATAGCTAAATTAAGTCTAATATTTTCTTTCAGCCAGGACCCAAATGAAGTTCATTTGGCAATCTTTAAATTTGTTTTAAAATTAAAAACAGTATTTCCATCAGTTTAAAATTTTTTATTTTTATCCAAAATATTCTACTCATATTCTTCATATAGTCTCATATTCTACCGATTTTAAAACTTTTGCATGCTATTGAGTAGCTCAGTTTATTTACAAAATAAGGCTATAAGATTTTTTTCTACATGATTAAAATTTGAACGTATATATATAATTGCCAGAATTCATCAGGTTATATAAAAAATACTCATTTAAAGTGTTATTTCCAATGCAGTTATTTAAGTTAGAAAAACTTCTTCTGGTTCTCATGAAATAAACAAAATTGTAGTATATTTATTGCTAAATAACTTTGAATCAAATTGATTAGTTTAGTGAGCACATTAATTCATAAACAATTAAGCCTAAAGGAATGGACAAGGGTTGAAAGTCCAAAATAACATAATCCAATTACCAAGAATAAATTTGGCATCATTAACAAAGGTCAGGGTGGATAAAAATAACTAGGCCTATATACTCTATTAAAAAATCATTCAATGTGATTAAAACATTTTTCGTAAATATTTCATTATGTGCCATTAACCTAGTTTCATATCGTGATATGCATCCAGGTCCAGGTTAATGGTACATAATTAATGCATAATTAACGCATGCAAAGTTGCATGTGGCAACGTGGCATTAATTAGCTAGATTGTACATGTACAGATGCTTGCTGGTGTCCTCCTTTAATTTTTTTTTTGGATTTCTTATAGTTTTAAATTAATTGTGATATTTGTCATTAACAAATATTCATAAGCTTAACTTTAAAAAGTATTCATTCTGATTACATAGGCCTATCGACATTTACAGCGTCTTGCTAGCCAAACTACCCCATTTTCCTCAATGGAAAAATCCATATATATTTCATTTAGGGATAAATTGTAACCCAATATAGGCTTATTCTGGCTTATTTTTGGTGCTAGATGACCGTTTAACTTCACTATGTCCTTACCCTTTATTTACCTTGCCCATTGACATTTTGTGGGAAATGTAAATAGCATATATAGGGTCCAGCTAACAGGAAACATGAAGGAGGGGAAAGTTTCCATGAAAGAAGGAAATAAAGGGGAGTGGGAATAAATCTTACATTTATACAAATTTAAACCTTTAGTTTGTTATCCACTGAAATTTTACCATATATATGTTATTCATTCTTTTTGATACCGGTACCTAATTGCAATAGTAATTTATTTTTACAAAGCATGAAATTCATAACAATTGTAAAACATTACAGCTATAGTGTCCCTAATGAACCTATAAAGTTACAGAAATTAGTTTTAACAAATATTTTTTTAAGTTACAGAAGTGAATAGTAGCGAATATCCAACAATTAAGCTATCATCCCTAAAACTTTGAAGTGCTGAATGGTAGCCTATACCATTCGTTAGTCTACATTTTAAAAATGTAACATGACTTGGATTTTGATTTTGATGGTTTAATTCACATTTGACGAATATGTCAAAACTCACTTTTGGAGATAGCATAGCGTTTTTATGGAAAATCGGTATAACTTGAAAATAAACAATGTTAATAGCCTGAAATTTGGTGAACATATAGAACAATAGAGGCCTATATATTTTATAGTAAATGTACTAATTTTTGTAAAATAATTAAATTATTAAAAATTAATTAGGTACATGTAAAATTTAAGAAATAAAAGGCTTAAAAATGAAAATTTTTCAGTTTGACTTTGATAAATTTTGAAGGAAGGAAACATAAATTAAGTTTAAAGTAGCATATCTGCACATCCATTAGTTTACCCATAAAAAAAAGAATGCAACCAAATAAAAAAATGAGCAAAAATTGTTAAATTTGTTACTTGTATTTCAATAAAAATCCAGTTTAGGCCCCTATAGAGAAATTTTTAAAATGTAAACTGACGAATTGGACTATTCACCACTTGTAACTCTTAGAAATTACAGGTTACGGCTTATTCATTAATGTTCACTTCTGAAACTTTAACAATCATTAGTTTAATTAATTTCTGTAAATTTAGGTTTATTAGGGCCATTCCAAGTTCACAATTTTATAATTATCTTATTTTTGACAAATTGGATTATTTGCATTCTTTTTATTCATAATTCATATGTGCACATTTGCTACTTAACATGTCACGTAATCTATTCCACTTAAATCCTGCACAATTAGTCAAAGTCAAACTAGCGAATGTGCATTTTTAAGCTTTATTTCCTAAATTACTTTATCAATTTAGGCCCACTAATTTAATTATTTAACAATAAATTAGCTAATTCCCTATAAAATATATATTTCTTGTTTAATCTGTTCACCACATTTCAGCCTAGTTTTTATATTGTTTATTTCAAAGTTATACCATAAATTTTTCCATCAAAAATATGCTATTAATTCAAAAGCAGCTTTTGGGTTATTAGTCACTTCGGAATTAAGCCATTGATGTAGGTCTAATTATTTTCCTGAGAAAAATCAGACAGAATTCTTAATATTATCTTAGCAGGCCCTATCTACATAAAATAAAATGATAAAAGGTATGCAAATTCTAAAAAAAAATAAAAAAAATAATTTTGAAAATAATATTATTTATATTATCAGCAGATATTCCTAATATGAAATACTAAAATTTTGAATCCAGGAATCTTCATTATTTAAATAAAATATAGGCCTAGGGATATAATAACACATGAATTTTTATAGGCTATATATTTTAAATAAATATCTTTGCAACCCTATTCAATTATATACCCTCATATAAAAATGAAATAACCCAACAGTCATTGAAAGCTAAACTTGTATGTTTGTATGCTTGTGTCATTTTCAAAACTATCTGTATGTATCAAGACGAGCCAGCACCAGGACGCAGTAAGCTTTGCACGTTAATTTTGGCGCCATAAAAACTACGTATCACTCAGTCAGTACACAACCAACTCAGGAGTCATCATGGAGTCCTTCTTTGTACTAGTAGATTTCTTTACTCACAATGAGTGTGATATCATAAAAATTAATGACATCCCGTCACTAAAAAATTTAACCGAAAAAGATTTACAACATTGGAAGAGAGAGCAAGAAGTAGAAGTTTGCTGGAAACTGAACTTTAACAAAAAAGCCGAATTATTCCCTGCAAAGGTTATCCAAATTAGTGGTAGGTTTATGTATTTTTTAATTACATTACATGCATGCATTCATTACTAGTAAAAATAATTATTACATTATTTTGTCATATGCATGGTACATTTTTCATGTTTTGTAGGATATTTTTTTTATTAAGTCAGAAGTGATCAATATCATTTGATAACATGGAAAATTCGTCACTTCTGCCATTTATTTATATTTAGCTACTTCACAAGGCCAATTTGAGGTTTTCCTATATATCAAGCACCCTAAAATTAAATGATTTGTACACATTCTATTTATTTTCGCCAAATTTTGCAACGTACCTCTCTATTATGTCCACATTATGGAGTGAAAAATTTTTTTACATTGACCTAAAATATATGCATTTGTAAATTCTTATCATTTCGGCTTATTTACAACGAGCGGTTTATATATTCACACTAGGGTGTGAGTCAGTAGAGTAGAGCCAAAATTCCTACACAGATTTCCAATGCAGTTTTGACAGGAAATCCTGGGATTCCAAGTTTCACTTTTTAAAACAAGAATCTATGTAAAATGACATCATACACCTTGCTTGAGCACTTTGACCATATGGTTGAAGCTTGCATGATATTGCTAAATCAACTGCACATGCTCAAAGAACCTCAGACCCCACAAGAAATTTGCATAATTGGTCAGCAGGTGGCGTTGTTGTATTGGCAATTTAATGTCTATGGTTTAATTCACAATTGACGAATATGCCAAAACAAAGTTGCTTTTGAGATAATAGCGTTGTTATTGAAAAATTGCATAATTTGTTAATAAACAATGTAAAAAGACTGAAATTCGGTGAACAGATAGAACAATATATAGGCCTATATATTTTATAGAAAATGTGCTAATTTTTGTAAAATAATTTAATTAGTAAATTAATTAATTAATTAATTTGAGAGAAGTATGGCTTAAAATGAGAATTTGTAAGTTTGACTTTGATAAATTTTGAAGGAAAGCAAAATAAATTAAGTGTACAGTAGCACATCTGCTCATGTATTAGTTTGCTCATTAAAAAAAATGCAACCAAAATAAAAGATTAGCAAAAATTGTTACATTTTTCATTTGTATTTTAATAAAAATCATGGTCTCGACAAATTTTTAGAATGTAAACTGACAAGTTGTACTATTCACCACTTGTAACTTTTAGAAATGACAGGTTGTGGCTTATTCGCTACTGTCCACTTCTGTAACTATAACAAATATTTGTTAAATTAATTTCTGTAACTTTTGGTTTATTAAGGACATCTATTTTTGACTAATTGGCGTATTCTTAAATTGTTAATTAAGCCATCGATTGTCTTCTGCAGGACCCTTTTTAAAAATTTTTATAGCTAGTCTGCAGATGGCACAGTAGTTTGTTGATAGTGGGACTTGTTTTTCATATCACATTTTTCGGATTTAATTAATAGAACCTGTATATATTTATTCTTAAATTTTCATTTTATACACATAGATTCACATAGATTCTAATTAATGGATTGGTATTTTTCCTTTCAGATAATCGCACTTTGCTTGTTACAACCATGAATAAATTCATCGAAGGAAAAGTTTCAGCTAAGGATATTCAATTTTTGCTGAGAAGTGCATTGGAAAGAGATTACCAATACCAAAAAAAAATATCTTTGATATGGATCCTATCACGTCATCAAATTCCAAATAAAATAAAATTGTAATCATGGTTTTTAAATGAATTGTTTTTTCCTTTATATTTTAACATGATCGTTTGAAATAATAGCACTTTTCTTTACAATAGGTTAAAAAAAAGTCAACATTGCAAAAATGTGCAAAGTTTTCTGCTGAAAAGAGAAATTCAGCAAACATTCTACTAGAGTTGCCAAATGGTCACAGTACTCCAAGGAAAAAAATTGAAATGGATGACGTGGTAATAAAACATTTCAATTCTGCTTTGTTTATCTATATTATTTTCTAATATTTGCTTAATTTCAAACTACTTTTTACATCAGAATTTTGAGGACGAGGATACAATTCCCTTAAAAAAGTACCAGATCTTAAATAATTAATGCACACAAGCAGTTGCAGCAAAAATATTCCGAATTACAGCGTAGATTTCAAATGATGTCAGGTATAGATTAATTCATATGTTAATTATTGTTATTAAATTCATTTATTACCATTTTTAATGATGCTATTTTAAAAGATAAGTATTTAATTACTTCTCTTTTATTCATAAAATTTATCGTTGCTAGGAATTGAAGAAGTGACGACTAAAATTGATTTGCAAATTGCAGATATCAAAAGAATTATTAAAAAACATCCAAGATGTCAAGGACAACTCTATTTCAAATTGCTTTGATGATACAGCTTCAAAAACGTCTGAACCATTAAATTATGATCAACCAAAAAAAGTACGGTCTTTTATTGTTTGTTCTATTTTTTCATGAAATTTTACTAACTTTGCTATGTGATCTATTTATTACAGAAGTTCAGAGACCAGATGGTGAAGCTTGGACCTCACACCGAATTACCTTACCACAAGTTGGCAGCTTGCAATTCGTCCACATTTTCAAAGTACATCATTGACCTATTAACGGTCATTTTTGGAAATGAAGTCCTTGCAACCCATGTCATCAAAGGAATTGGGACTAGTGGCAAAAAACCACTCGACCAGGACATACTTACAGACATCATAAGTAAGACTTAACCAATTGCCTCATGTTAATCCATTGTTAAACAATTAATGTTCTTAGATTAATTCATATTTGCAGATCATGTTTGTGCAAAATTCAAAGGGCAAGTGACAATCCCAATGATCAAAACTGCAATAAGAAGCAAGCTGAACAGTGCCAGCAAATTCTATGGTAAAGGAAAAGGTATATTCCAAATTAAATAAATTATATTCAGTAATTTAAGCTTCTAATTGCCTCTAATCATTAACCTTAAAAAGAATTGTAATTGCTAATCCTATCCTTTAACTTTGCAGATCAAAGTCAATCCCAGAGCCTAATTTCATCATTTCCACAATTTACAAGATGCAGCAGTACTGCTAGCTCTACTAGCATGTCGTATTGCCGCTCATCTAATTTGTCTGCAACTTACAACGGAAAGGATAGCGTTGACACACGTTGAGATTGTCGGGGGATGACCGTGATGAAGACTAACGGCAGTATGTAAGCTAGCTTTTGTGGGTGGATCCAGGTAAGGTTCTGAATATAGATTTGTTGCAAAATGGAGCTCAGTGCACATGCACTTTCCAACAAAACCAATGTAATTGGCATGTGCAGTGAGCCACATAATTTTGGTATACAAATTTCTACAGGACAGTGCAGCTTTAAACCTGCATTGTCCTGTACAACTTTCTGTTCCAAATTAGGACTCTAAGCAAGTTATAATTTTATTTGATTTCTTGGAATATGCATGTGTGCACTGCATAAGCTCCATTTTGAAACAACTCTTCAGATAATCCAGCTTTAGGCATGTTCATTTATGCAATAATGTTTAGTGCAGCACCATTTATTCTTATTTTAATTAATGCATTTTGATAACAAAATGGTATTTTAGTAGCTACTTAGCTGATATCTACTAATTTGTCAATTACAACAATACATTGTAATGGGCATTGATTTTTCTTTTTTAATTTGAAGTTTAAACTTAAAATTGAGCATGTGCTTATTTAAGTGGCTCATAATTTTGTTCATAGTAACATTCATTAGTTAATTATTACTTGTTCTTATAAATACTTTTAAAATTCTTGCAAAATGGTTTAGTATTATTTAGTCAAGGATATTTAATTTTATTTCTACTTGCATTTGAAAGGGAAGTTTGCAATTTTTTTGAGGCAAAAGTAGGCCTACACAACGAACGAAAGCTTTTGCCTTCACGTCACTTTCATCGTCTTTCATACACTTTCATTACGAATCTTACTAACTTTGATAACAAAAAACTTCTTCGCTTTTCGTATAAGTTACTCAGATTTGTAACGAAAGTGCACAAAAAAGATGGAAGTGACGTCACGGTAGAGCTTTCGTGAGTGAGCCACATAATTTTGGTAAACAAATTTCTACAGGACAGTGCAGCTTTTAAACCTGCATTGCCCTGAAGAACTTCAAGGAATATTTAATAATATATAATAAATGTTTGTTTTAAATTGAAATTAGTGCAGTAAGCCTGCTAATTATAAGTACAAATTGTATTGTGTAATTCAAAGAAAAGCATATGCAGAACAATGCTATTCTCGTGTATTTTGCATGCAGTAAGTATGTAGCAAGTTGAATAAAGTTTATGTAAATTAATATGAATCAAGAAAGATTTCATTTATTTTTTAAAATCACAAGGAAATCAAGATTTATGACATTTGCTTATATATTTAGTTATTTACATTTTTTAGAGTTGCAGACTATTTTTTTTTAATTTCATCCTTCAAACGTATTAGCCAGTGTTGAAACTTCATTCCAAATATCTAATACAGTAAATCCTTAACTCACTGTAAAAATATCTGTTGGTGTTTTTAATTTTTTCAGCATAAATTAGGATACTTTAGGATATCACTGAAGAAAATGTAGTTTCTTTAGCATAACTGCAAATTGGACTAAACGAGAATTTGTGAAAATACTGCAGTTTTCTGCCAAAAACTGTGCACTCTTTCATAAGCTGAAACTACAGCTGAAGTGCACAAATTTTTGCAGAAAAGCTGCAGTTTTTCCGAGATATTACGGAACAAATGTCTCCATAATTACTGCAGTTTTAGTGTGGGAAACTTGCAGTTTCCTGCAAAAAATTGTGCACTTTTTCTGAAGTTTAAACTACAGAAAAAGTGCAAACATTTTTGCAGAAAAACTGCAGTTTTTCCGAGATATTATGGAACAAATGTCTCCATAATTGCTGCAGTTTTTCTGCAAAATTTTTACTCTTTTTCTACAGTTTCAACTTCAGAAAATGTGTAGAAAAAGTGCACAATTTCTGCAGAAAAACTGCAAATTTTCTATATTAAAACTGCAATAATTATGGAGACATTTGTTCCATAATATCTCGGAAAAACTGCAGATTTTCTGCAAAAATAAACTGCAGATAAACTT
>JAQIXP010003682.1:0-12641 GCA_034700285.1 Proteroiulus fuscus
ATTATTATTGGCACAGAAATTAATATCTAGTAATTGTGTACTGTTTAAAAATAACTTGTTTCAAAGTGAGACTGTCCGTTTAAATTGTAATAATGAAACGGTAACAGTGCTGCCAGATAACGATTATCGATAAAAAAGGAGTTACGTCTTCCCATCAATGAATGTTTAATAGTTACCATTTTAGATGGTAAACTATAGTGACTATCCAGACTCATCACAATGTAAAAGTAAGGTTAACTTAGACTTCTAAATGTAAATATGCATTAATAGTTTAAAATGGCATTCTTCGATAAACTATGTTACTGTAAAGGCTGCGTTAAAGGTGCATTAAAGTTTCCATGGCCTACACGTTATTATTAAAATTATAAACCCACGCAAGGTCAGATTCAGGTGGTCGAAAAAATATTGAGGAAGTGGGACAAAGTAGGTAGGAAGTGTGGACACAACCTGAAAATCCCTCGTTTACGCCTATCATTCAAATATGAAAGTTAAAAAATTATAAAAAGACACTCCTAACAATAATAATAATAATATAAGCACATAGGAACGTTAGCAGTTAAAATGTCCCACTGACATACACACTGACCTTATAAGAAAAATGAAAACCCTTGCACATTTTTTACCTTATTTTACATTTTAATTCACGTCTATACTCAACACACCTAATTTCTTGGGATTGTTCTACGGAATAAAAAAAAATAATTACGGGAATGCTAATTTGTTTTTTTTTAGTAACTTGTAATTATAGCAACAGCGTTAGTAAAGTGCAGCCACGGTGGTCGACCCAATCTAATTAGTGAGCAGGCTGTCTAATAGGATGTAAAGGGGGGGAAAAAAAGATGATCACAATAACCCATTCACCATTAATTACAATTAAGATGCTAATTAACAAAAAAATTCTGACACTAACGACAGATTTTAATTCAATGGGAGGAAGAAATTAAAATAATATGAATAGTAATCGGGCACAATATTCAAACTGGATGCGCTGAAATGAAGTTTTCAGATTTTATCCGCATCTGACATAAAAGATTTTAAAATACGGTATATATAAAGCATCAGCCGCTTAACCATCGGCCATTAGCCGTTTGCGTAAGTTCCAGAATGTCATCATGAATAAAAGCAAATTTATAGAGATAAGTTACTATTCACGGAAATTCCTACTTTGAATTAAAGGAAAAGTCCCACTTTGCAAGAAGATGGTTGTAGAAGAAAAAACATGAAAAATTAGGAAAGCCACGAAAATTGCAATTTGATTAGAGCCTACCAATCCTTAAATAAAATGTCCTGAATATATGAATTTGGTTAAAAATGTAAAGCCCAGATAGGCGCCATTTTACTGACAGTATGTAGCGCCCTCTACTGGATAAAAGGCATTAGCTCTCATGAAACACTTACAAGTTAGTACATGTATATGCATGTCCTAGAGAACGCCACCAACTTACGATGTCTGATTTCTTCAATACGGAACCTTTGCTGCACTTAGTAAGTGTGTGCAAGTTAAATATTACTTGCTACAAAGTGGGACTTTCCCTTAATTACATGTGAAGATTTGATTCATATTTGTAGCAGGTATGCAAACTATGGTAAACCTTGCATAGTGCAACCCTAAACATCCGAAACCATTCCATTTAAGATTTTGAACAAAGGTCCATTAACAAACCCAGTTATCATTGATTTATTTAGAAGACAAAAATATATTTTCTCTAGCCATTATTTATGCAGGTCTATACAGTATTTTCACGTTCCATTAAGCACTACCTGTATAGGCTTATTTAAACAATCCTAACCATGCAAGAAGACAGTCAAAAGTAGTTATAATACGAATAGGTAAATGTGCAAAGTCTGGGTTACAAACATAAACATGCAAGAAATGTGTAAAGACAGCATGAACAGCCAAGTACCATCCGAAAGAGCAACTTAAGGCATGCATAATGTAAAAAGTCCGAAAAAAATGAGAAAAGGTGAATGTGAGCGAAGGGGTGTTCGAGATGGTCACTTCCGCATTGTTCGGCACCGTTTCATCTACGCAGTTGTAACCGCTTACATAAGGGTTATAATTTAACAAATAACTTAAGCGAGAATTGGCCAACAGGTGTGCAGGCTGAAAATCAATACACCTTACGGAATAATAATAACTCAATGATCGTGATGCAGAGAAAAAAATGAAATGGCAGCGGGCAGTCGTAAACAAACCGCCATTGAATGACCAGAAATATACGATTATTTACCAGTGAAATCTATCCAATAATACAATTTATTACAAAAAAATTACGTAGGCCTAAACAGGTTCCGTGCATACGTTGCAATTTTTTTGTACTTGGAACCACTTCATCAGTTATAAAAGGAAAAAAAAACTAAACAATTACCATTGCTAACATGAATTTCATTTTTTCAATGTTATAAGAAGCAGAGATGAATCCATCACACTGTCCAAAGTATGCTTAAATCATGGTGTATTTAAAAATAAATTAGAAAAAAATACTTCAGATATTAATAGGTTAAGACTAAGATATCTTAAACATGCATATTTGTCATGCACCTGTCCCTTTTGAAAATGTTCAGGAGAGAGAATTCCGCTTGAAAGATTAATTAGGCCTAATACTCTGACACAGACTAACAACACTGCGACTGACACTCCTTAATTTATGTAAAAAATGTAGTGGCCACTGTTGATAAAGTGAATTACTACAATACACAGCCAATGATGAAAATTAAAGGGAAAGTCCCACTTTGAAAGAAGTGGATTATAGGAAGAAGAGCAAGAAAATTAATAAAATTCATGGAAACTACAATTTGATTTTAGCCCACGAATTAATAAATAAAATGTCTTGAATGCATGGATGGCACCATTTTACTGACAGAATGTAGCACCCTTTCCAGGATAAAATGCATCAGCTTTCATAGAGCACCATAAAGCATTTATGGAAAAATGGCAACTAGCATTAGCCAAACGTCGTGATTTCTTCACTACGGAAACTCTGCTGAACTTATTATAATTGTCACAGCCATTCATATCTATAGTATGCGTGAACATACTATATATTGTTACAAAGTGGAACTTTTCCCTTTAACTTCAAACTTTACTATTATGACTAGCTGACTAAAAATGACTATTTCGACAGAAACTTCATGTCAGAGATTAAGTGTCGAATTTTGGAAGAAAAATTGACAATGTCCTGTAAAGCGTCAGCTGTTTAAAAGCTACAGCAAAAAAAAATCTGCTTCTACAGAAATCGTTACGAAGGTTACTTATAAATGTTTTCTTGCAAAACATGAATTATCACCTTAATTTTGAAAAGAATTTCTACAGAAACTTATATGTGCTATACTCCACAGCAGGGCAAAAACAAAAGGGATAGGGTCGTGAGACCATCAATGCAATGTGAAGTGCAGTGCAGTAAATAGGTTTATTCCATTTGCCTGCTTTATCTGCTTTGGAACCAATTCAGCACGAGACTAGCACGTGCATAGTCCTTGAGTACTTGCTCAATTTAGCACGTGCAAAGTCTTGTGCTCAACTGGTTCCAAAGCAGAAAAATAAAAAGCAGGCAAATGGAACAAACTTAAGGTCTTAAAATCCCACCTTTAGCTTTGTTCCATTAGCATGCTTATTCGGCTTTGGAACCAATCGAATGCCTGATATCGGCTTTCATTAAATCCAATTCACATCACTGCTATTATAATTTACATATCGTCACGTAGGCCTACTCACACTCACTATTGTCCTTTTTCTCAATGTTCCCTTTTTCAAAATCCTACCTTCATTATTTTTATTCAACTCCTTAACAATATTAAATGAAGTTGTCAAAATTTTCAAGGCAAATCTCTTTTACAAATTTTAAAAGGTAACGAAAACCATTTGAGTTTTTTTATAAGTTCACTTAATTATAAACAAACATCACTGTTAATAAGTCATCCAATGAGTAGCATAAAAGCCATGAGAGAAAAAGAAGAAAAAAACCGAGAAAATGACAAAACAACAAGTTTTTAAAATGCACTAAATACAACCTGTTTGACCACATTGCTAACCCTTTTAAATGAAATGTATTCAAGATAATAATTTCGACCGTTCATCCCCTCCTGCCTCCGCACAATCCAGTGGCCAAAAATGTTATGCAGCAAAATAGTCGCCGATTAAATTAGAATTAATGCCACATCAAGAAATGTGTCCATTCGGCCATTGTTTATGCATATACACAAGCACCTTGAAGTTTTTGAAAAAAACGCATTTCTTATTTTTTTTTAAAAAGTTGTTCTGTTCTAATCTGCCTTCCTGGATCAAAAGATCATATCAAACAAAATGGAAGTAAAACGACAAATGGGGTGGAGTGCACGAATTAAGTTATTTCTTTACTTGAAATTTAAAAAAAAGTATAGAAAAAAAAACCAATTAACTTACATCTGGATGTTCTTTTACAGGTACATAGACCTTTTCTGATTGAGCAACAGTTGGTCCTTGTGCATCTGGAAGACTTAATGGCTCATTTTTTGCACCATTTATTTGAAATAAATTACCTCTCACTTGACAAATTTCTGGAAAGAGATAAAAACAAACATTTAATTAGAACATTTAGTAGATGTTATAGAAATTCTAAGAGAATTGACAATCTGGAGAAAGTGCGAGAATAATCGAGCAATTCATATGAGTTACAAGCATTGGGTGTGATGGCAAAAAGTACAAATTTGACAGATTTTGAATTTAAGACATTATTTAAAAAAGCGTTAAATTACAGTTAACTACATTTTAATGAAGCATTCTGGAGGCGCTATAACGAAAAGCATCCAAGTAATAAAGAGTAAAAGTTCTTATACCTCCTGAAACTTGCTGCCAAATTTTTCAATAATAATAATTAAAGTATATAATGATAATTAAGCCTATAATATGTAGCATGCAATATACTATTAGTGCCGCATACAAAAGTACAAAAAGATGCCTTCCTTAACTGATATTTTATAACAATTAATTACATAGGTCTTGCCATTGCTTTTATTTAGGTTTTTTATTTTATTAAATAAACAGTACTCCAATTTGAGCTTATTTCCCACTTTAAATACTTTAAATGTAATGCAATTAATATAGTAAGTTCCTACATGACATTAAGACAATGCAAATTAATAATAATAATTATCAAAAACATGGCACGGAAAAAACTAATCAAAATCAATTTCAACCCATAATGAGATACACAGACCCATGACTATTTCTACATAAAAAAATCTCAGGTGATGTACTATATAATTATGAGGACTTTTTGCAGAAAAATTCACTTTCGTATACTGCAGAAAATGCATATCAAAATATATATCCTGCAGAACATACATAAAATGTAAATTCTTCTGCAAATTCGAAAAGATACCCTGCATGCATTAACTTTTCCATTAGATTTGAATATAAAAGTATCTGTCAAAAGATTTTTTGTTAAATACAGTTTTAAAGATCCAAATGTTTACGGGTTTTCTCTGATAGGTAAACAATTCATAAGATGGCCCCCTTTTTTAAGAAGTCCTGCAGTTTCTTTTTTCCCAAATTCATATCGAAACTTATCCAAAACAGCATTTGCACTGGCAATGTCAAAATGTTTGGCCGTCAAAGCTGATGGGGATCATCTGCTAAGTCAGATTAGTGTGGGTCGCCAGATATTTGGCAGAACAGCAGACCCTAATTACCACCCTGGTGAGCCGACAAGTGACAGGTAACAAGGAGAGCAACCCTCGGTTACGGAAAAACATTCGTGCAACCAGCCTTAAGGTTTCAACAACAAAATAAAATAAAACAAAAACATATGCACCTGTTTAACTCCAAATTCGAGCACAATCACATTATCAAAAAGCCTATTCAACAAAAAACTAAATATTGCTTATATTAGAAAATAGCTTTTTCACCTAACCTTACCTATAAAGCTGTTCATAATACATGTACTCTTAATTGATTGATTAAAAGTGACAAAGTTCTGCTTTGGCAAACAAGCAATTACTTGAAGTCTACTATCACAAAACTTGGTTCCATGGCGCCAGCATATACACAAATTCAAAAAGTCTTATATATTGGGCATATTTTTCAACCTTAGAAATGTTATAAGATAATGTTATCTGTATGACGTCACACGACTTCATTCAAATACCTTGATTGAAATAAATACAAGGACAGACATTTATTATTGGTCTTTCTTTTTGCATACTATTAGACAATGGAATAATCTTCCTAAAGATAGTATTAAACTATTAGAAATTCAATTTAACGATGATGTTTAAAATCTCAACTGAAGTAAGAGAATTCTCCTGATAGTGGGATCACCCCCTACTATATGGCATTCATTTGCTGCCTGTAGGGTACTGAGTTGAGTTGAATTGAATTGACTTAACTATACATCATGCATTGCAATGTGCAACCAGCTTTGAACCATATTTGAAGAGCTGAGATGAAAAACCACATGAGACTAAATTTTTTGTTCTGAGAAACATACATGCATATGCGTTTAACAAAAATCGAGATTTCTTGCATAAAAATTACCTTCACATTTCGGTTGTCTCGATGGAAATATACTTGTTTCAAATCCACCGTAACCCTATACCCAAATTGGGGTACTTAATACCCTAAATTTTGCACATAGTGATGCTGGCATTTTTCATCTTCGGTGGTCAAAATGAGCATCTTTTTCCTATCTTACCTCAACTTTATATTGATTTAGCGGATAGAAAAACACTTCAGCTACAATTTTATGCAAATATCTTATTTTCCCAAAAATGGACTCATGTGGCTTTTGATCTCAGCTCTTCATTTACTTCGGATTGCACTGCTGTTTGGCTGTCCAGTGACGTTAAGTATTTGTCGAGAAAATGGGATATTAACAGGGTGCACCAAAAAAACTAAATTCAAGTTTATTTACCTGTTCATACAAAAATCAAAAGACAGAAAAGCAGTCAAAACTAACTTGAAAAAAGTCTATTATGCCATCTTTGGGCAAAACGAAAAGATTTGGGATTCATATTAAATGCATTTCAGCAATGATATACAGACACTTCCATTAAGAAATGCCATTCAACACATTTTTATAATTAAACTGATTTATATAACACTGACTTTGCTAGATGGATTACCATTGGATTCTATTACTGTTAACCAAGCCATGTTACTCGATAAACAAAAAATAAAATGGTATTAGTTAACTATACGTACACTAAAAAGTTGACAATTCAACATTTTCTTCCAATAGAATAAACAAATAATCAGTATAGACAAACAAGATTATGGTCAGCAAAACCATTAGCCGGGTACCTTTAAGTAGTCATATCTTTGTAGGGTCACTGTGGTTTTAGCCAGGTCACACGACCATTAGGCGGAGTCTTTGGCTATGTTACATAACGAGGGGATAACATCGTAACTAGGATAACAACAAGGGACCCATTAAACATTTTGCAACACATTAGTGCATTTAAAACAAACAAGAGAAGAAAAAAATGGCTGTTCGAGGAAAATAATGAGGGGGGAATCGCCTCATATTCTGATTATTAATGAAGAATTTATCAACAAATGATAAATAAACAAGGAGTGGTCCAATGGAATGTCTGGGTCAATGCCATCAATTTGCTGAAGGGGGTTTCAAAATATGCATGCCTCTAGTTGCCGCTTTCGACTACTGGACCGCCTGGGGATGGGGTAAGATTGTGGAGGACGGGGAAACAAATGGTCACCTCAACAAAACTATGTAGGTTTTTTTTTATTTTAAATGTCTTCATAGTTCTGTTACAACTGTTGCCCTCCCCACATTTCTTCCTCCATCTTTATATCCATTAACAACAGGTTTCACTTATGGAGGTACAATGGTGGGTAGCCTAGAAGTAACGAGGCGAAGAAGGGTTAAAACCCTTGTTTGGGTTGACGAGGAAACCAAAGTAGACAAGGTGGTCAAACAAGAGAGGCAAATAAGGGAAGGTAAGGGATGGGGGAGACAAGTTGTGACTGGTGACCCTCACCTTGGAGTCAGTGCAAACAAGACACGGCACTTAAGAAAGGTTACCCCAAACGCTGAATGAACACCTGTGCCGCTGAAAATGAATGACATACGATGCATGTCCCCCTACAAAGTCAAACATACACTCGCCTTCATGATCAGGTCAACTGGCTATTTTCCAGAAGTAAATGTTATTAACTTAATCAATGAAATCCATGCAAATTCACGGGGGGGGGGAATTTCCTTTCTTTGCAGAAAGTGGTAGCCCTGTATTAGTATGTATAGGCCTAGTATGGCTGCCACCTTGTGACCATAATAAGGATGACCAAAGATTGGCTGTATACAAGCAATGGCTACCCTTTATAGGAAGTCATGACCTGTATACTTCCCGACAGCTTATAGAACCATGCAGTAGCTCTACCCGCACTCGTAAAGTGCTTCCCAGCTCTCCTGCTCTCCTACGCTGGGAAGGACTGGTTCCATAAGCTGTCGGGAACTATAGCCAATATCAATATGCATTTTTTGGTAATAATTTCATAATTATCAGTACCAACTTGCTATTTACTAAAATAATTGCATCGACTTCAAGCTGCATGTTCTCTTCACAAAATGTTTGTTCCAAAAATGGTTGTAAATGCACGTGCATATTCCAGCAAACCAAACGTAATTAGCACGCGCATTGAGCTCCATTTTGGAAATAGAAATTTGTGAGGAGAATGCCCCTTTTAAAGCTGCACTGTCCTCAGGAAATGTTGTTCCAAATTGGGGCTCCAAGCACGTGCCAATTACATTTGATTTGCTGGCATATGCACGTGTACTTAGCCCAATTTTGGAACAAAATTTCTTCAGAACAGTGCAGCTTTCAATAAGCATTCGTAGTCTAATTTGGCCAAGGGAGCAGGGGCGGATACAGGATTTTGTTAAGGGGAGGGCAATCGCATATTACGGAACGAGGAGGCCATTTTGTTTGCCTATACTGGGCAGCAAAATTTTCTGGCTAAGGGGGGGGGGGGGGGGGGGGGGGGGGGGGCATTTGCCCCCATTGCCCCCCCCCCCCCCCTGTATCCGCCCCTGCAAGGGAGATATTCTCCAAGTGCCTTAGAAAGTGTGTGAAATAAGCCTTCGTATGAGTAGATTTTACACGTTCTTTCACCCAAATTACAGGTTAACTAGTAAAGTCTGCAATAGACTACAAAACTACCACGAAACACGCAGGGTAAATGAATTAATACAGCATCAAGAAAATGCTGAAAAAATATGAATTCTACACTTTATTTGTATTTCACAAGAGTTAATTACAAATGTTGGTTGTTTAGTTTTAAAAAAAATTCATTGTTAATTGAAATTGTAGCTCCTGTTGCGGGCCATTAATAGTCGAAATATTTTTGCAACACTGGGACCCACGCTGTGATTTTAATAACAAAATTTGTGGTTAAGTGTGAAAATGTGTGAATAATTACTACCGGCCACGAAATAAAGAAATATTAAAACGTAAAAGCAAAAAAAAAAGGCTTTTGCATTATTTATCTTATCTTGTTTGGTTGTAGGTACATTATAAACAACCCTTATATTCAAATCGTAAAGTCAAGGTAGGCAGGGAGGGTCTACTACCTTCCTATATACATATTTCAATATTCAACTATCAATGGGAAATACTTGAACATAACTTACGAAAGCTATAGGCTTACATCTTCAAAAATCTATAACCAAACTTTTACATCTCATTCCTTGTTTCGGGGAAAAATAAACCATTCGAGTATATATATTATCCCACACCCTTCCCAGAAAAACCGTGTAAAAAGAAGTGAAGCTGGGAGATTATTTTTATAAAAGTGAAGTGAAAAACTTTAGCCTGTGAAAAACCTAAAGTTAACTTCGTGAACAGTCTTGCAGTTAGTCAATCAATATAATACTGTAAGTATACAGGCAAATCAATACAAAATTTAAGTATAGCCTATATATAGCCCTTTTAAAAGAAGTTATTTTTGGGTGCATGCCCCCCAAATAAGACCCTCCCTCACGTTCTTACAGAAAGTATTCAACGTATACGATTCTTACAAGTTATTCTTTACATCAATAGTTGAAGAAATAAAAATGGTCCTCAATGGTACCATGCATTTTGGGTACTAACCATACGAAATTTGGTTTCAAACTGTTCAAATCAGACATGTTCTGGGCCTTTTTACCTTCCTTTTAAGGGTTCAGTAGGTCTTAATATTTTCTATCAGATTCAAAAGCAGAACATTTCCAAACTCAAATGTTGGTATGTATAACAATCTAACAGAAGCATTTCTAAATGTTTCTTGTTATCTAAAAACGTCAAATGTTGGCTTTAAAACAAGATGGCTGCCTGCATAGTGATACCTGGAAGTTGGAACTATAGCAGTTCTATAATAATTATTGGCCTTTGCTCGCCAACTAGCATCAGCTTTATTTTCATCATTTGTAATTGCCATCCATGGGGGCTTCCATTGTCCCTTGTGGCATGTAAAAGTGTGGGTTAGGATTGGTCTGCTACCAAAATCTTAACCTATAGAAAACAAGTTAGTGAATCAGTAACGGACGAATCCTAACCTACAATTTTCTTTGCCACATGCAGTTAACCAATGGAAGCCCTCATGGATGGCAACTGCAAATGATGAAAATAAAGCTGACACTAGGTGGCCAAGGCCAAAAACTATTGGAACCGACTATAATGTTTATTTACTAGCAGACAGCAATTGCCACCAGGTGTTTCTAAATACCCTACATCTTGACATCACTGTTGGCCATCAACAGCCCCCACCAAATGTGTTTCACTTGGCGTTAGCAATGTCCTGATAGGGTAATCCAGAAATTCCATGCATTTTATATCAACAACTCTTCCCTTTTGTACCAAGATGGACACAATAAGTCCTTTAAGGGAACCACCAAACAAACATATCTAAAACTAACAATGATGTTTAAGTGTTAGTCATTACTAACGTGCGTCTCTCCCTAAGAGTGGGGTACCCCCTTCCCACCCCCATTTCAAATGGCATTATGATATGCTGATCATCGGGTACTGAGTTCAATTGCATTTTCGACTCCATTTTGTTTTTTTAAACTATTTTTATTTTAAATTTACTTTGTGGATGTGTGTGTAAATGCACAGTTTCACATATCAATGAAAAACTTTCATCAGTAAAAAAAGAAAAAAATAATAAAATATTGATTATGTCTATTACCTGTTTCGGTAAGACAAACATGCAGGTGTTTAGGCCTATCCACTTTTCAGGGCTCTTAGGACACCCACCAAAACCTAATCCGAAATTTAATTTCTGGCAAGTGACAACATCTTGAAGGAAAGAAATCTTCCAAAAGATGGGACATTTCTCTAATAGCCACTTTAAAAGCATTGAATTCTATAGTAAGCATCCCTTCTTGATAAACATACCTGACTGACCCATGGGGTTTTGACATGGAATGTTACATGGACAGACGACGTTTTTGTAATTGGGACACTCACCCAGTGAGTGACCTCACTTGCTCCTCCGATGACCTTTCAAAGTGGAAGATAAAAACTTAGCAAAAAATAACGTGACCAGGCTCAACATTCTCAAGGTCCAAGATTTTTGGGGAGGGAACAGCACAGGGAGAGTTCGATTTTTGTTTTCTGGGCACGTATGCAAGTCCAAATTGGCATGCAGAGGGGCTATGCTAAAAAAAAAAGACTTAAAACCCCTAACACTAGTTGCAGAGAATTTTCCCACACACACTTCGACAAGTTACAAGCACACACACACTTAAGCATCCCAAAGATTGTAACAATAATTCATGTTTGAAATTATGATAAAGTAAGCATGGTAAAACATTGTATGAGAAAAAATTGTAAATATTTTATCAAATAAATGATAACCTTTAGTACAGCTCCAAAGATTGGTGCAAAGCATGTTGGGAATGTACTGTATATCTCAGATCAGGATTACTTCCTTAACAGAAAAAAATATGCTGTCCCTGAAGCAGTGTGAAGCTTGTACCAAGCTCCATGCAGTTCTTACAAGTAGACTGTTATTAAAGACAGTAACAAGTTATTGCGCAAATATAGTTAAAAATAGGAAATTAGGAGAATATCATACTACAATTTTTAGAAGCAGTATGTAACCGATACCCGGATAACTAAGATCGTTAATAACAGAACTTGCCATTTAAGTCAAAACGCTATAAATTTAAGACAAAACCCTCGTTACTAGTAAAATAAGTCCAATGATCAATTTCATTAGCAAAGATATAATTTTAAGTCTGAATTGATCCAGAGTCTCATTAATTAAAACTACGTGTTTTAAAGAACTGAGTACAACGACATTAAATTCGTAATGCAAATGTAGAATTAAACGTTCTATTGTGCCTCCCCCTAGCAAAGACTTACACCAGGGACGTCATTTGGGGGGGGCAGGGGGGGCTAAATCTTCTGACTCATACTAGATAAACTGGCAAAATAGACAATTTTGGTGAATTTTAACCCATTTTTGAGTGTTTTTGAGCAAAAAAAATGTCGTCCGCAGCGCATTTTGTGTCAATTTCATTGCTATTATGAACAAAAGCTTTTACAATTTTTTTGGGTCTAGAATTTCTTTTTTTTGGGGGGGGGGGGGACGGGGCATTTTATTAAGGGGGGGGGGGCGCCAATCCCTAAAACGAAGCAATGCCCAAAAATGACCACCCTGC
>JAQIXP010003683.1:0-12638 GCA_034700285.1 Proteroiulus fuscus
ATATGTACCGTTAGTTAACATGGAGATTCCCATAGGAGCATGCATTTTTTAAAAGTGTGGACAGCCCCCTTAATAGGTTTTTTTAACGAAATGGCCACCAATAAAATATCTAAACTAATGCTTATAATATGCAATTAAACTATCAGATAAACAGGATGGCTCACTCCAAACAAAATGAACTTTTCAACTGTCAAAAACAAAAACAATATCTGAAATATATGTATTGCCTTGTTACATCCAATAGCATAATATGCCCATAAATTACAAGGCGAGACTTTAATTAGTGTTTAATGATAGGCGTATTCCCACGAAACAAGCCAGCTATCGGATCAATGGTTTGGATATTGTCCAGGCTGTCTAACAGCTTCAATATCATTTATTTTTATTAGCAGAAAAACAAAACTTGCATATTTTAAATTAAAATAAAATTTAACTATAAGCAAAAAATGAGGTGATTTTTCAAGTAGGACTACCTATAAACATTCTGAGTTTGTATGCACCTTAAACTAGTCTTCAGACAATGGCAATATATCATTAATTTGGGCCATGGCAAATAAAACAAAATGGGTCACATTCTAACTATATGTATAGTATATATG
Source organism: Proteroiulus fuscus (assembly GCA_034700285.1). Taxonomy (NCBI): domain Eukaryota; kingdom Metazoa; phylum Arthropoda; class Diplopoda; order Julida; family Blaniulidae; genus Proteroiulus; species Proteroiulus fuscus. Next base: position 600 of record JAQIXP010003683.1, read on the forward strand.
TCAACAGTTAAATTGACAATCGTTTACTAATAGTTAAAAAATATAAAGCCTACACACACACACATATAATGTAGAATTTCATTACAGAAACTGAACTTATGCAGGTTGCTATTTCTGCTAATGCATAAATTCTGAAATCCACTGAACAGATTATGTTGCAGAAAAGCCACCAAAATCTAAACAAAAATAGTGAGTTTGACTTTCTGTTCAGCAGAAAGTGAGCAGAATTAATAGTTGATAGACTTTCACACTACTTAAACTATTTCTAGCAGCGAAGGATGTGGGTGGGGGCAATCACCGAGCTCACTCCCCCAGCCTCTTAACCCCTGGATCCACCAGAGATATTATAAAATTCTATTCAAAAATTAGGAAAATTATAAGCATTTTTGTCTATATTTTTCTGGGAATTTTTGTTTTAAATATTAAATGAATTTGATACAATGTTCATGTGAGAACATAATTATACCCTAGCTATTATATTTAATGATCAAATTTAATCATCATTATTAGTTTATTATTATTTACTGATATATAGTCATCCAAAATTTAGAAAAGTATCAAACTGAACCTTTGTTAATGTAGCCTTTGGTTAAGCAAGGGTAGGGCAGGTAAAATCTATGAAAAAAATTAAAATTTACCAAATGCAGCTGTAATTATTTTGTACTTAACTAAACTTTCCTGAAATTTACAGAAACAAGGAATATAATGACTGAAAATTTATAAATAATGGGCAAATTAGAAGAAATATATAAAGCCTTTAGGAAACAGTATACAGCTGTGAGCCTAGTTGATGTACGCAAAAAAGAATATGCAGTTACAACCCAAATATAATTGAGTTCAGCCTTCATTTTCTTAAAAAATGAACTCAACAAATGGTACCTAACAATTTTACATACAGAATGACCTCCATTTCATTACAGCCATCCAATAAATCCCAAATTTTCACCTCAGCACGGGCCAAAAGCATTTCCAAAACAAAACCAAATGTTATTACTAGACAGCTGTACTAAGGTGACATCGCTTAGCCTACTTGCCAAAACAAAAAACACGGTTATTTTTGACGCAGGGTGTCTACTGAATTATCAAAGTAAAAAATTATGACTTTTTATGACTTTCCTTGGCCAAAAATAATGACTTTTTCATGACTCTCAAAATTATTTTTATTATAGTAGCAATATTTTTCTGCACTATTTAACTATTAAGGGGGCTGTCCACACTTTTAACAGCATGCATGTTATATGGGAATCTCCATGTTAAGTAAAAGTACAAATTAATCAATAATAACTAAACATAAATTGACATGGTTTTATTTTTTATAAAGGACAATTAAATTTACTAAAACGTGATGCATGATTTTTTGTTTATCTGCCCCGTGAGCCGTACAATTGGGCAAAATGTGGCAAAAAAATCAGCGGTAAGCTTTAAAATTCGATAAATAAATATAAAATGCACATAATAACGAAATCAATCTTATACATTTTGTAGTAAATTAAAAAAGCTTTCCAAAAAATCAAACAGCATCGTTATCCGTTCAGCCAATATCGAGATCTGTTAAATTTTGGGAAAAATTTTGCGTCTACGTAAAATAGCATGGGAAAACGGAACGGTCAACTTTGAAAATCGATAACTACATTCAGAATGCACATGACGTCATAATCATGCATCAGTTTTTAGCAAATTTAATAATCATAAAAAAAAATTTAACCACATCGTTGAACTTTTACCCGTTCTTGAGTTAGAACAGTTTGAAAATCACGAATTTAACATTGAAATCCTTATAGGCCCATGCTGTTAAAGGTGTGGACATCCCTGAAACTTTATTTGCAAACCCTGTTTTTTTATGCAAGTGTCTGGGAGAGGTCCACTTTCAACCATAAGGTAAGCTATAACATAGTTCCAAATATAATGATGCATGCTGTCTGACATGAATGTATCATAGCCAAAATATTATGCCACAGGACCAAAAATTATGACTTATTATGACTTTTTTTATGACCTAGCAAAACTTATGACCTTTTTATGACTTTTATGACCTAGTAGACACCTTGATATGTTTATATTAACCATCGAATTTACCAAGATATAAACCAATAATTTTAATTTATTGGTGGATATATAATACTATTACCAATATTATTAACCAATAGACCTAAACACATCGATATTAACACTCCCTATATCAAAACTTTGTTTGTTGGTATTTGACATATATCGATTGGGTCATAGTATTTATCAAAATTATATATTATACATGAAAATGCAAAGGCAATCCTTCTACGTGCTACAAAACGGAAATACTGCATTGAATAAAATGTGACTGCATGCCATATCAATTCATCTAATAACAATTTTGTTTGTAAAAAGTATCACATATATATAAAACAGGATATTCGGATAGGATATATTGAGCGGATCTGCAATCCTTTATGCGTGATATTTCACTCTAACCTATATTCGGTAAGTTAACTTTCTTTAGATTGATTAATGATTTTTTAATCCCTAAACAAATATAATCGTTCATGGTGGTGTACATTGCTTTCCAAAATAAAAATAATTAATTCTCAGAAGAGCAATTTTTGCAGGAAAAACAATTTTATCCATATTTATCGAAATGAAAGCATTTTAAGGGTGAAAATAGCTTCAGAAAATTGCAGCATCAATTTGAATTCAACTGTTACAAGTGCAATAAATATGTTTCTCATCAACTAAAAAATGCAATTTTAGAGATGGTCAAAATGTAGCACAAACCTTGGCCATGAGTAAGCCATTATATTATGATTAAAGTCAATGTTAAAGGGAAAACAGAAAGAATAGCTTAATCAACGTACAATTGCTCATATAAGAGGCACTATCCCATGAATATAAATTAACCTAGAATATACATTATGGTTCTGGTTTAATGCTTGTCCAGTATAAGAGCATGTTAAAAACAAATAGACCTTATCAAATAAATGGCACAATTAACTGGTAATGGTATCGTTTCCTTCTTCAACCAAATTGCCTTTTAAGTTGTTTTATGTATACGACCTATATGGAGACGTAAGTAGGTCTGAGAATAAGAAAACTCATCAGAAATAAACATAGTTTGAGAAAATCGACTCGCAGATGCAATTTAAAAACGTACGAAAAAAAAATGGATCATAATATGCACACCTATCAAATATATCCTTGTCAACATTTATTCTACATCACACCCTGGAACAATGCAATGGTGAAAAATAGTTACATGGGTTTTGCAAGTCTCGCCTATTTAATCCAATAAGAGCGAAGAAAAACAAGAGAAAAAAAATGGGAGATCAAGATTCACTGGAGCGAATCACAGAGAAAAGTGATAACGATCTATACATGATGAAAACAGGTGATGCATTTCATATCTCTTCTTAACATAGAAGTAAAAAGAAAAAAGTAATTTAACTTCATCAATTTTACCATCTTAGTCAAATGCTAAAAATGTGCATATTCTAATATATATATGGGTAAAGATGAATATTTAAGTTTTGCTTCTGTGCATACGTATTTTATATCATAAGATCATTTAAAAAACGAATAAAATAAAATACAGCTAGGTACAAAAGTCAAGAAACCCTGCATGCTACATAATGCAAAAATGTATTTTTCATGCTTAGAAAAGTAAGTTGATCATACGTATTTTATGGATTTAGACAAAGAATTTGCATATTATATGCATTTGCTATGGAAATTGTTTTGGAAAAGAGTGGGGGGAGGTTAAGGGAGAGTGCTTCCAATCTTTTAGTTTCTATAGCAAAGTAAAGACGAGCATATTTTGCATCCACCCCAAAAATTATGTCAATATATTTTAATTCCATTTTTCTATATGATAATAGTTTTCTAAGAAGCATGCACATAAGCACCGCCGCAGATCGTGGAGGGAGTATGCTCTCTTTCATTCCCCCTTCCCCCTTCCCAATAAATTTGTACGAAAATTTTCTTCAAATTTTGGGCCCAGGGCCCCAAAATAGTGGGCATCCTTGACTTCTTTTATTCCCCCCCCCCTTCCCCCCCAATCTTGAAGAACGATCTGCAGTCACTGTCATACACTTAAGATTTCGCTCCATATCTTAGGTATAACACTGTAAATGCGATAGCTTGGGTTCTATCTGAAAATGGAGCAAAGTGAGTAGCTACAAAAAGTAATTTTAAAAAGTGAAAAGTTGAGGAGTTTCGTGCCATTGAATTCTTAAACTTTGAGCTACTTAGTAGAGTAGGGACTATACTCCTCAAATAATTATTAGATCATTGATCTCTGCAAAGGTGAGAAGTACTTTTTGAAAACTGCACAGAACCTATTGGTTAAAACTTACTCGCTCGATCTCTATAGACTATATGTGTACAAAGATAAGATTTCTAAGAGTGGTTATAAACACTCTTAGAAATCTTATCTCTGTAGTGTCGGCCATGCATATTATATTGTGGGTTTTCTTTTATTCAACTGTGGTTAGCAGTTAACTGTGTACGAGCATATAGTCTGCCTCCATAAAAAAAGAAGATAAGCTTCTCAATAAAATTTTTTTACATTTCTTTTTTTTAATGGGAAAAAATTCCTTTTTTAGGTGGTAGCATACTATAAAGGTCATTCTTGAAGCAATGTAAAGTAATAGAGAAAATTCCAGAATGGTCTCAAGCAGTTTGACGATAATCAAGTGTTAAAAATGCATTGGACACTAAAACTTTGACAATAAGGAATTCGATCTATAGAGTTAATTAAACGGTCAATCGCGTTCTCGATCAAACAAAAGTAGAATGCCAGAACAGACTAAACAGGGATGGGGAAAGCATGGGGTGGCAGCTACCGCCATCCCATAACTTTTGCAACATTTGTCTTTTACTAAGAAGTGCACAATTCTGAATAAGCAATAAAATTCAAAAATGAACTTATTTCCTGGAATTATTAAATGTCATTTATATATAGAAAAAAAAAATAATAATGCCTCAAATAATTTGCCTATATGAGAATTATATTAACATATTTTATTATAAACGATTTTAATAATAGCATAAGTATATTTCTTATCCTAAATCAGAATGTACAGGATGTGCCAAAAGTACACCAGAGTTTACTATACATATAGGAGAAAATTCTAGACTTGCCCCAGTTGCAGACCCACATCTTATGCCTTCGAATTCCGACTTTTGGGACACCCTGTAATCCTGTATATTCAGAATTCTGCGATTGTGTTAAAAAAAACACTTATGACTAAAATAAATAAGTTAAAAGTTATATGCCAGCATGGCACCATAGATTATTTGCATCATATATTTAGAAAGATACATAGATGGAAATACAGACAACATTTTCTCAAAATATAAATGCTTCAATCTACCAGAGTTGACATAAAATTGCTTGAGAGCATTGAATTCGTTATGTGCATTCAGCAAAAACTTAGACATTTATAAATTAACATACAAACACACTATTTCTATATAGAAAACGTGCAAAGTAATTTTGTCTGAAACTTTAAAAGAAACCCGGATGACATTTCGTGTCAAAGAAACTGCACATTTGCATAATTAAATTGGATAAATGTGTGATTGTCATGCAGTAAAACTTCAGGGGTTCAAAGAAACGACAATCTACAAATCTTGGAATTAAATATTAACTATAAATAGCCCTTTTAAAACAACTATTTTCGATCAGATATTTAGGAACATCCGGAAATGATAATGGATGGCCCGCATGCCTGTTTTGTTGCCTCTCATCATCCCTAGAGCAATGCAGAGGATTGAATTGGATGCATGTCACATACATGTATACATGAATGGACCAATGTTACATTTTATATTTTTATACTTGAAAAGATGAAGTAACCATAAAAAAAGACGAACAAGCAAACTGTAAAGAGCGTTGAATCAAGAAATTCTCTTTGCTTGCACACAACCTTAAGGATTTCTTTAAGGACAGGCATATTGAAAAAAAAAACCAATACATTTTGTTGAATTGGATACCATCAGTTGCAGGGCAGTTAGCACTCTTCAACCATGAAGGGCAGTAAAATATGGCATTTATGAAAGGACCATTAAAACAATAGATGCCATCAAGTATATTTGCCGCATGAATTTTAGTGGTATCTAAACTGAAACTGCATTCCTACTAGTTTTTTCCCAAATCAAGTGTGCTGGAGCTCTTATATAGCTTCTGGTCAGAAAACAGAAGTTGGTCCTTTGGTATAGGGGTAATTCCCTCAGCCAGAAGCATATGTTGCCACCATAAATTAAGGTGATCCAAAATTACCAAACCCTGCCAATGTATATTATCACAAAGTTTCTATTATAACACATTATTTGTTATTGTAATCACTGCACCTATAGAGTTTGAAACAATTTCAGGTAACAGTGAAATGACCAGAGGAATTTTTCATGTAAAGGTGCGTTTCCATCAAGAGCGCAATTTAAATGGTTGCGGGTGTTAACAAATGCTTGCAGGCATTTGTAAACACTTGCCAGTACTCCAGCTGAAGTTGGTTGATCAAATGAATTTATGTTTGTTGCACAAAAAACCAGGCTATGTTATTTGAGAATATATATTTGCTGTGTTTCAGGTGGGGTCTCCAACAAAAAAGCATTTTACCAAACGTTTGCATCCACTTGCAAATGTTTGGTGAAAAAGCATTTTTGCTGGAAACATACCTTTACAGTTGCATTATCATCGTAGGCACAGAGGAGATGGGGAATGGTTGTGTGGGGTTCAAACATCCCCCATGACCAAAATTTTGCCTATGATTGCCTCGTTTTTTTAATTTCGCTGCAAATTAATTTTAGTCAATTTAATGAATATGATATATAATAAAGAAAATAATTGTAATAAAATAGCACATATTCCGTTGTACAAATATAAGTATTATTGAATAACTTTCCATGTAGCGCCACATAGCTTAGAAAACGAGCCGCGTTCTACTTTAAACACGATAGATTTTTTACTTATTCAATAAATTTGAAAACAACATATAAGCAGCAAAATCTAATAATTATATAGCATCCTAGCTAAGCAATTAGTTTTAGGTTTAAGCAAAGCTCTCGTCTACATTTTACTAATTGTAAGCAGGAATTGCGAGGAACTCTAACAATGGAAATTTGCATGCAACAACAGTATCTGTCAAATGCATGAAAGTATAAGTTTTCTGCTAGTAAAACTAGGTTGATTTATTTGGCTAACAGAGTCCAGCGATATTACATCAGTTCCATGGAAGCAATGTCATTTAATAAATGGATTCCTTTTTATATCCGCGCATTTTCTATTACTTCCATACGAATTCATCAAAATTTCATGAGGTACGTGTCTTAATATTTTGAATTTATTATGCAAGATGGCTCGATATCCCGAATTTTAGACAACAAATTCTGACCTTTTATGTTTCCTAGAATTTATTGCAAAAAAAAAGTATATCGTTCGCAAAAAAGATGGGAATTGCTATAGTTGTGTCTTTGTTGGAAACTATAAGCAGGTCTTTGAACCCCATATCAGAAAAGTATGAGAAATTCTTGACAAATACACGTATCTTGTATCGAGGTAGCAACAGTGGACCATTCTTTATGTAGCACCAATATGAAACAAATGCTCGTCAGAACTCAATTTCGATACATTTTTTAGAAAACATTTAAGAAAATTCTTGCTTGATTTAGTCACCATATTACACTGCTGACAAAGAGTACCAAATATCTTTTGGCTTCAAAAATCATTTTCTGTAAAATTGCTGCGACAAGCAATCGCACACTGTGCAACCATAATAGAATGCACTTTGGGAAACCTCACAACTGATAAAACATTAGCAATTTTGTGGAAAACTTTTCAATTGACAAGTGCATACCACCATCAAGTAAGAGGTCAAAGGAATCCAATCAATTTTTTTTTGTTATCAAAACATTTCAGGTCCACACATGCAGTTCATAATAAATACAACTTCCTTGAAACAAAGGGGATTTAACCAGGATTTTGCTAGCTAACGTTATCTTATAAAAACTGGGGGAAATGAGTTAAGAGATTTGAGCAAAGAAAATTGGATTTTCTAGAGTATAGCTTATTTTTGGCAGAAATAAGTTCTTTAATATCTGTTAAGAAATTAACAATCGGTTTATTGCTCAAAATCAGCTATCATTTTTCGAAGTCGTATAATATATAATGTGTTTAGTTTTAAAGTGTAAGTAAAAATCAAACTAGATAAGAAAAAAACTTAACTGTAGGCCTATATCATAATTTTGCCTTAGTTTTTCAATTATGCTTTTCACAAAAGGAAATTTAGCATAGAAAAAGACTTGTTAAATAAACGATAAGCACAAGTTATGGTTGACGGTAAAATCATACTGACTTAAAAACATTTCCACACATGTTTTGTAAGTACAGATTCCATGGCTTAATTTAATTCATATAAATATTGATTTCCATAGGCCTTTATTCGACGCAATAATAGCAGCAGCAACGACGTGATAGTAAATACACCATGGCTTGCCTTACTTTCCTTCTCAAAGACCCATTAGGATAACATAAGTTTATTAAATGAACAAATTTCTTTTAAAGAAAGTCTTTCTTCTCTCTTGGGTATACCCATAGTCTATAATTCATATTTCCTATAGCACCGGTATATATATACGAGTTTAAATACATTAGGTCTGGATATGGGAAAAATCAGATTAAAGAGTTGAAAGAACAGAGTTGGGAGGAAGCTTAATAGCCCCAGGAGTCCCTTTTTTATTTAATAAAACAATATTCACTAAGGATTTTATTGAAAGAAAAACACAATTTGCCAAGCCTGTAACAATAAACATATTTCAAGACTGCCAGGAGAAATTTTAAAAACATTAAAGGAGACTAGTCGAAGTCACCGTTAGTAAACGATCGCATGACTATGGTTAATTACCATGACAACTGCTAGACCTTGGGTGGATTGATCAAGTCTGGAATAGTGATTTCAGCTGAGAATAAACTTCAAAATTACATGTTATTTTGAAGTTTATTCCCAGCTTAAATCACTATTCCAGACTTGAGCAATCCACCCCTTATCTCGAAATTTCTTTCTTGTTTTCCTTGCACAGAAACTCTTTCTTCTGAAAAAGCATTCTTATACTTTCCCCGCCTTTTTCATTGGTGAATCATGGTAAAGGAACCAAATACGAATTGCCAGAAATGTGCAGAAAATAAGACTGAAAAATCTGCAAGATCTGTCATAATAATAACATTTTTTTGTAAATTTCTGTACATCATTTTTGTATTGAAATTAACATTTCAATCATTTTTAAGTATAAAAAGTAGTCGGCTAAAGAGAGCCTGCAGAATGCAGATTACATGGCTGAATCTATGGGAGTATAATGCCAACAAAAACAGTTTCACCGTCTTGCTACAGCACCCACCACTCCATCACTCCATTCCAGGAGATAAATTTACCATTATGACAACAATTGCTTATAGTAAGCACCTAATAACGAGAATCAGAGGGCGCTTTTACTGGCGTCTAAATCCTTACAATTTGTAGCCTATATATTTCCACACATTCTTACACACTCCTTGTGGATGAAATACGACCGTTAGAAAAACATATAGTGGCATAGGGTAATTAATATTTCCTTATCTTAATTCGTTAGGCGAGTCATATGTTGCCAAGGGTGCTATTTTCATTGACATTTTGTACCCCAATGGGATTTATTCTAATGTGGATCTGGAGAAATCTCAGGCAAAAGGGCCTTAGTAACTGCTCATATATTATACGCCATGCATGCAGCACCAAAGCCATATAATCGCCGTGATATATGTCTTCGGCGAAGATGGGTTATGGTGTTAGTAAAACACTGTTCTCATATAGCTATGCATCACCGATAACAAGATCAATTTACATTTGAATTGATTCTCCAGCTGTTATTTTCACTATACTCCTTTTAGTGTGTTTATCATCACAATACGGCATTTGTCACATTTGGCTGATTAACACTATAATGCACGGAATGCCATGACATAAGACATAAAAGCAACATTAAAAGGGAACATTGGAGCTAACCCTACTTTATTATATCATATCCGAACATTTAAAACTTTATAATGCATTTATTCAATCAATTTAAACTATATACCATTACCATATAAAGCGAACCTGACTTTACTCTATACACAGAATAATAATTATGTTCCAAAACTTATAGGCCTGATCAATCATGGTAAAATTCAGAAGTCTGGAAAAACTGTTCTAGAGAACTCCAGAAAACAATTACATATGATTTTGATCATGAAATTTTGAACACTGCATGGTCGTGTTAATCTTTCTTTCACGTGAATGCAAATGCATATGAAATTAAGAAAATCCAAAGTATGAACTTTAATCATGATTCGAGTGTTATAATAAATTCTGGAAACTTACACTTTTCTAAACTCCAAAGCTCTTCTATAGCCTGTACATCGTTTCTAAACTGTTGGCAAGAGCACTGCACTGATGTGATCTGTTTGAGTTTAATACTGGTCAGCTTATCAAAGCACACTGCATGAAGAGCAGTAACAGTGCATGTCTGTCGTCTGCTAAAAGTTCAAAAGCTGTGAAAAATGGGTTCCTCCCAACTTGCATGCATTGTATACGCCTATGTTATTTTAATGGGATTACTGTCACTTTATTTGACGAGTATATACTAAGCTGTAATTTTTCAATAACATTTGAAGTTTACCATTTTCTTCTCACATAACTGACAACAGATACATATTACTTTTCCTCATATAAAGGCATATCGCCATTTGCATGTTTTCAATAGTCTATATAAAGCTTTCTATCGCACCTTAACTACATGTATATTTTTTTGGAAATGGAAACGTGGTGCTGGTTATTTGACTGACTGAATCACTGATGTATATTATGGGACTGTGGCATTCTGAATTTCTGGGTAATGTCACTGGCGGATTAAGCAAGCTGCAGATTGGAAAGATGAAAATGGCAAAAGTGCATGGGTCTTACCAGTGCACTACCATATATATTACACAATTCTGTGATCATGTTGCAAGTAATGTATAGGGCATATAATACCTATACTAGGACATTTTGTGACACAGCTCACTACAGCCTCAATTAAAAGTTAAAATAAGTTAGGCTAATGCATTATGCATGCATGGCTTTACCCCTTTGAATTCAAATTAGATTTGCTCAATGAACCAAGTATATTGTGGATGTATATGACATATTTACATGTTAGTCCATTACGTGCATACCCATTTAAAACTTGTTTATTCAAAAATGTAGGCAACAAGTCCATCTAAATACAGAATTTGTAATTCGTGCTTACTGGTTTGGAAACAGATATCCTAAACCGTATTAGTCAAAAATAGTCTAAGCACCATAAGGCATAATATGCATCAGCATTTTTCCAATCCATTGACAAAAGAAGTTGGAAGATATTGCTGATGAAAGTATTCAATTGGCTTGCGGGAAATAACATGTTCCATTTCTAAAAAAAAGTACTTTTTTTACCAACTTTTAACTGTTTTGGGCCTCGTAACTCAAGTCCGTGTCATACTTGGCCTGATAACCGAAATTTCACTGTCATTTGTTCGTTTTTCTAAGAATCTGTGTGTATAGTAGGTTCAATAAACCCACAAATTACCCTAAACAGCTCTTGTCTTGAAATCCTTTCTTTTAGTCTTTGTGTTCCTTGACAAATATTATGGCCTCTGCTCTTCAACGTTAGCCCAATGATAACTATATAAATACATCGATTGAACAATCTACATACACAAATTCTGAAATAAGATAATGCCGTTAGATAAAAGCTGGTTTAACCCTAACCGCAATGGATCAAATCTGTGAGGGTTTTTTAATTAGTCATTGTTTGCTTTGCTTATTAACGTCACAGAAAAACAGTAACACAAAGATGGTATATATGCAATCAAACTTTTAAAAAATACATTGGCCAGAATATTTTACGAAGTATATGGGTCATTCTCCAAAAAGGGGACAATTTAAGAAATACAAATTAAATAAACTGAAGTTGAAAAATCATTAACTTTTTTATATTTTCTAAATGCCATTCTGATCTGGAACATTAGAAAAATACGCGCAG
>JAQIXP010003684.1:0-12636 GCA_034700285.1 Proteroiulus fuscus
CATATTTTGTAATATACATTTAAAATATATTTACCCCTAAATATACATAAATATATATCTACTGTACATATTAACTTGGATATATTTTGAAATATTTTGAAATTATATAATTTGAAATATATAGTTCAATTTGTTATTTAAATGGGCTGCTTATTATATTTTTTTTCTAAATATATTTCAAAGTATAATAATTTATGGAAATCATAGTTATATTTTATGCTGTACATATAGGCCTACAGTAATATATTTCAAAATATAATCTTCTTGCATTGCTTATATTCTTGACACTTTAATAGAAAAGAATTAAATTCTGAAACAAAAATGTTTCAGAATTTTGTTGAAAGTGATATTTGACATCAGCTTATATTTATAAAAATATGCACATAATTTTTCATATACATTTTCTCGATTTTTGTGCAAATTTATTTTAAAAGTAAAATTATATATTCCATTATCTTGTTTTCTAGGTCCCACGCACCAACATCATCTAAATTCCAGCCATTTTTTTATTCAATATGGCTTAAGGAAGCACAAGATCGGCCATTTTGCTTTTCGAATTCGAAGTTCACACTACATTGGTTTCGTCAGAAGACATGTTGCAGTTTTGAAATTAGCAACATTTTTTTTTTGAAAAACTTTGTGAAAATTTTTTCATAATTAAGAAATTCGGTTTGGGTCGACAATCACCGCAACAGTGGACCCAAGATCTTGTTTTCGTCCGCCACCAGGGCAGGGGTACGACAAAATGATGGTAAGTTTCCCAAATTTTTTAATTATATATTGATTTATCTTAAATTTTGAAAAAGATATTGTATATTTTCCTATATTTTTGGAAGTAATTCATGCATATTAATACAAGTCATTTAGGAAAAGTCGACTATAATATGGAAAAGAATTCTTATAATATTCCCATAATTTTGGAAATATATATAGATGCTATTTCTGTATTTTGGGAAAGAATCCTATAATAGCATATATATATTCCTACATTTTCAATAAAAAACATTACAATTTGTCTGCATTTATAAGGAGAAACTTTTTTTAGAATATTCATGTATTTTAACTAAAAACATTAGCATTTTTTATATATTGGAAAAAATTCCATGCATTATATTCCTGGATTTTTAACAAAAGAAAACCACAACAATTTTCTAATTTTGAGGAAACATTTTTATAATTATTCCCATATTTTGTGTAAAAAAAACCCTTAATATTTTTTAAATTTTCAGAAAAGTTTCTATATTCTTATGAGACATGTATATTTTGAATAATAAAACCATTACCTATTTTAATATTTTGGGAAAAAAAACTTGTATAATATTCCTGCATGTATTTTGGATAAAAAAAATCCCTAAAATTATGGGAACAATTACTATATTTTTAATAAAAATCATTGACATTTTTCTATACCGGTATTTAAGAAAAAAGTTCCTATAATTATATTTTGAATAAAACCAAAATATTTTTCTAAATTTTGGAAAAAAATTCCTATTTATTCCTGTATTTTGAATTAAAAAAACCCTACCATTTTCTTTTTTTTTTTGAGAAATAATCCCTATATTATTCATTTGTTTTGAATGAAAAAAAAATAATTTTTTTATATTTGGGGGAAAAATTTGTATAGGATTACTTTATTTTGGCAACAAGAACCTTATAATTTTTCAATATTTTGAGAAAAAAATTGAATAATATTTTTATGCTTTGAATAAGTAAACCATTATATTTTTCCATATTTTGGGAAAGAACTCCTGAATTTTTTTATGTTTTGAGAAAAAAATCCTATAATATTCTTGTATCTTGAAAAAAAACATTAACATTTTTCCCATATTTGGGGGGGAAATTATAATAATATTTCTATATATTGCATTAAAGAAACTTACTACTTTTCTATGTTTTGAAGAAAAAAATTCCTGCAATATTCCTTTAGTCTGGATTTGAAAAAAAAAACCTGAACATTTTTCAATATTTGGGAAAAATAATAAGGTTCTTGTAGCCAAAATAAAGTAACATTATAGAAATTTTTTCCCCAAATATAAAATTTTTTTTTAAAACAAATGAATATTATAGGAATGATTTCTCAAAAAAAGGAAAATGGTAGGTTTTTCGTATTCAAAATACAGGAATTATTTGGAATTTTTGCCCCAAAATTTAGAAAAATAATGTTTTAGTTTTCTTATTTAAAATATAGAAGTATACTTTAAATTAATTAATAAATAATAAATTATAATTATAATTAAAATTATAATTGATAAATTAATTATACTCTAAATTTTGGGGCAAAATTTCCTTTAATATTCCTATACTAGCTGGTCGACCCGCGACTTTGTCAGCGTGAAATTAGGGGAAAACTTACATTGAAGTCTGCTGTACATGGGCAACTCGCTTTGTATGAACATACGTAAATCCCAGTTAATATCCCGTAGATCCCTTTTCGAGTGGAATTTGGAAAAATCCCCACTACACCTTTTCCTATATTAGGAAAGAATTATACTGTTCAAATTTCATGTTTGTAGGCCCAGCGGTTTGGGCTGGGTGTTAATTATGCGTAGATCAGTTTATTGCTTGTAGCTCCCTCTAAAAGTGGAATTTGTAAAAATGCTTACCACTTCTTAGCCTACATCACTAACAATGTAAGTGAAGACACTATTCAAATTGTATTTTGTTAGGCTCCGCAGTTTGGTCTGGGGGCCAATGTTCTGTAGATCACTTTATTGCCCGTAGCTCCCTCTAGGAGGGGAATTTGGAAAAATGTTCACTATGTCCTAGCCTGCATCACTAAGTGAAGACTATCCAAATTTTATATGGCTAGACCCAGTGGTTTGATCTGGGTGTCAATTATCTGTAGATCACATTATTGTCAGTGGCGCCCTCTAGGAGTGAAATTTGGAAAACGTTTAAACTTCGTCTTTGCCAACATGATTAAGGGAAGATAGTGTCCAAATTTCATGTTCCTAGGCCCAGCGGTTAGGCCTGGGCGTCTATTATCTGTAAATCACTTTTTTGCCTGTAGCTCCCTCTAGGAGTAGAATTTATAAAAATCCCGACTATACCTTTGATTATATCATGAAAGGAATATACTGTACAAATTTCATGTCTCTTGGCTTAGCGGTTTGGCCCTGAGGGTAAATTATGCATAGATCCCTTTATTGCCCGTAGCTCCCTCTAGGAGTAGAATTTGGAAAAAAGCTTACTACGTCTAAGCCTACATTACTAAGGGAAGATACTGTCTAAATTTCATGTTTCTTGGTCAAGCGGTTTGGCCTGGAAGTCCATTATTTGTAGATCACTTGAAATCTCTTTTTTGCCCGTAGCTCCCTCTAGGAGTAGAATTTGTAAAAATCCCGAATACACCTTTTCCTATATCATGAAAGGAATATACAGTCCAAATTTCATGTCTCTCGGCCTAGCGGTTTGGCCCTGATGGTCAATTATGCGTAGATCACTTTATTGCCCATAGCTCCCTCTAGGATCGGAATTTGGAAAAATCCCTTCTTATCCTGTGCCTACGTGATATAAGGCATAACATATCCAAAATTCATGTTGCTGGGCCCACACTAGTGTGGGCCCAGCGGTTTGGGCTGGGCGTTGATTATCAGTCAGTCAGGACTGTTCTCTTTATATATATAGATATTTGCAAACAAATACTAAATAAAAATTGACTAGGCCTATACAAATTCTAATTTATCTAAATTATAGCAGGGTTTGAAAATTAGCATTTTTTTTTTAATTTTGTAAATCTTTATCTAGAAAATGTAGTCACGAAATTATAATTTGCATAGCAGATAGAAAAATTATTAAAAAGAGAAATATGCTCAAAATGTGGAAAATAATATTAAGTTCAGTTGGTATTTTTTTACTTTTATATTCTAAAAATTCTCAAAATGTCTACATTAAAAAAAATGAAGACATCAATGACAGGATAGCATTTCTTATTTTGATAATCTTCTCAGAAAAATGCGAAAAACCTTTTCTCAAAAAAAATTTTAATCACAAAATTTAGTGAATAAAAATGACAGTGGTAATAGGCAGATTGTGAATTTTAATTTGTGTTAGGAATAACATTGAAAATTTACAAAATCACTCACAGCAGTAATTCTGCAATAGACCAGCAATAATGCAAATTAAATAACAAAATTGGAAGGATTTTTAACAGAATATTTCAGAAAATTCTCAAAAAGATTTAGCTTTGTCAATCTATCAAGGCAAATATTTAAATCAAATTCAGTAAGAGAATTAGATATTACCAATATGGCAGAATGACATTTTTCCAAAAAGTAAATTAAAAGAAATGCTTAAAATTTAGTAAATTAAATTTTCAAAAAAAATGTTTGTAAGATTTTGTTTATTTTATTCTACGCTCTTAAACTATTGTTTCTATTTATTATTTAATTTTTTACCATTTACCTTTATTTTTCATACTGTACTTTTTTACATTATTTTCAGATCTAAAATATTAATTCTTACAATTTTTTTTTTCAATTTTTGGGTTATTTTTTCAAAATATTTTAACGTCAAAATTGTACAACTTGTGCAATATTTCATATTACAAATTTAGTAATATTTGTAATATTGATATAGGAATTAATATATGGATATTGCAAATATTTAAACATTTTTGTTTAAATCCTAAATATGAATTACTACAATGCAACGTAAGTACAATACAAAATGTGAGGACATTTCACAGAAACGTTGATTGGTCAACTTTGTTATATAGCAAAATTTTCCAGAAAATGGAAAATATGCAATAAATCATTAATTGAAAACTCATGAATTTTATGAAAACAAAATAGCGCTATATTGCTATAAGTGGGAGATATTGTGGCAAGATATATTAACATATTAACTTCAATGCATATATCAACTTTAATTTGCCTTTAGTTTTAAAGTAACTTGCAAGATAGTTTCCCTTAAACAAATCTTTTTGGGAGTTATGTTTTCATGCTAAATCATTTGAAAGAAGAATGGTTGTGAGTCACTTAGCAAAGATCTGCATATTTGGAAACTATTAAACAACTACAAGTGAATCACAAGTAACAACTATTCTGATTTGGATGGTGCCATTTTTAAGGAACTTTCTAGTCCAATTAGGAAGAGATGGGCTGGAAAGCTTGGCACCAAAGTTAACATGGCAAACTTTGTCATCTACTATATTTGATGTGAAAAGCACTTTAGCATATCGTTTTATTTCATTTTCTCTTTGGTCCAACAAAAAAATTCTTGCCACATGACTTTTCAATTCCCAAGGCTCACCCTCCACTACCACCAGATAAATGTACAAAATCTGCTCCTGGTCTAATTCCGCTAAGGCTTTTAGTTTGATCCCAGAATCCTTTACGTCGAATAATTGGCTTTCGTAAGATCCCTTCTCTTGACTAAGTTTTTTGACATCAATGTGCCAGTCTGCAATCGTTTCTCTAGGATTCATAGTGCGGCTGACAGTCATTGATTGCACAAGTTGTGGATTTTCAGGGATTTCCTGGATAGGGTTAAAAAGGATAAAAATATTCAGATTAGTGTGCATTACAAGCTCACACTGTTTAGCATATGTTTTCCTTCCATTATGGGCTTTTTGTGGTGTCCGCCTGTTGATACGATCACAAAACGAATGTTGATTGAAAACGATCACTTCAGTATACACATGTATTCAAAGAGATACCATAGATTCAATTTCTAAATTATTTTTTAAACTAGAAGTAGAAGAAATAAGAGCAAAAAATACCAAAATGTAGAGAACTGTCCGATCTAGTACATCGTAAAAGAATTTTTTTTAAATTATTATTACCTTTTTTTTAAAAAAAAAAATTTAAATGAAAAATTGACCACCTCAACGAAAAAAAAATTATTACAAAATAAGCATTTCATTTATGCAAATAGCGATTTCACCAGGTTTTAGCTGAATAAATTTCCTAAATTTTAATATATTTGACATTTCTCTAACATTTGTAATTTTTTAAAAAATTGCAAAACAAGATTTTCGAGTGAAATTCCTACAAAAATTAAATGTTAGAGAAATGTCAAATATACCAAAATTTAGGAAATTCCTTCTGCATGCTAAAACATGGTGAAATCGCTTTTTGCATAAATTAAATTGTTATTTTGTAATAACTTTTTTATTTTCGTGAGGTGGTCAATTTTTCATTGTCATTTAAATGCATTTAAATATTTAAAAAAAAAAAAAGTAATAATAATTTCGAAAAAATTCTTTCACATTGTACTAGATCTGATAGTTCTCTACATATTATTATTTTTTGCTTTATTTCTACAACGTACGAAACTATGGTAAGAATGGTATTAGCTGGTCAATACATTACATGCATACATTAGTAGTTTCAAAGGAAACAGTTTGACCAACAGAGAGTGCATAAGTCTGTTACACAACAGGCGGATAGAGTTTACAGCAGGCTTACCTTCATTACTTTGCACAGTGGCGTTGACCAACCAATGATGTGGTATGTGCAAGGTAAATGGTATGATATTGGGTTGAAATCGTGTTTTATCACCTTAGTACCAAGAGTGGTTCTTACCCTTCCGGAGTCAGTAATGTCCAATTTTTCCTTGGCCAGTTGCATTTCCTGTCTCTGCTTCTTTAACTCTTCCAGTACTTCCTCCCTGAACTTCTTCATTTCCTCTGAAAAATGATACACGACATCACAACATGATTTATCTTGGTAAATTCTTTTACACCGTAACATTGGGGTACATAGTAATGCCATAGGAGGAACATCCAGTAATGATGTAAATTAATTCTGTATTTTAACTTTTGGCACTTTCCGTGCCAAAATACGTGAGTATTTTGTTCAAATCATCATAAATCGCTACAATCCAAACATGTACATGATGTCATGCATTTTGTTGAAAATCAATTATGGAGAATATCTTTCTGGAGTAGCAAAATAATTAAACAGTCAAAAATGGTATGAGAGTAAATAAGTTAGGTACTTTTAGCCATGGAAATACACAATTTATTGCTGACGTATTAATGGATGGTCCCCTTACTTTATGATAAATACCAACAAAAACTGTCTTGTTCATGTAGTGAAAACTTTTTTGGCATGTGAGTAAAAATACTTTAAGAGAGATTGAGAACTTGCCTTTAACTTCCAGTAGTGTTATTTTCATTTGAATTTCAAATTTGCCAGTTTGATTTTCAATGCATTTCTCCCCTTCGGCGGTCTCAAACGTTGCAATTTTTGACTGAAAATAATAGCACGGAAGTTTTCCATAAAAGTGGGTACGTATCAATTCAATGGTGACTACAAATTTCTGTAAATCAAATTCCCTGAGTTCTCCAGGATTTCCAGGATCATTTTCACATTTTCCACGTTCAAAAATATTTATTTTGGATGGTGCAACAATGATTAAATAAATGAAATGCACAAATTTTAAAGCTAATTATTTGCTTTCCATTGAAGAGCCAAGATATCATTCTTGATTTTTGCAGCAGCCAATTAAACAAATCATTTTGTTGGGCGGATTTTCAGGATAATGTTAAAAAAATACAAATTAAAAAAAAGATGATATTGAAAAATTCCAGATTTCAATTCAAAATTCCCTGAGTTTTCCAGGTTTTCCAGGTTAGTAGTCACCATGAATTAGTGCATTTTGAACTAATCGAGCTAACCTGCCCTGATTTTTCGCCAGGTGTAAGCTCACACTGATTGTAATGTTCCTAAAAATACGTAGCAAATTTTAGTAAAAATTCACATTAAATTTGTCATTTTACTATTAAGGTTGAATTAGGGTGGAATGATTTAGATAAGATGATTCTAATTGTATGGGTTTTTTTTATCAATTGATACTTTCAACTTATATCATTATAAGCCAGAATTAAAACTATTTAGAGAAGCCTCACATTGTTAAGGTAGAAATACGCTGCATGAAGTCGTTCAAAGTACCAAAACCTGCATCCCAATGAAAAAAAAGACTTCAATGAAACTGCAGTGTTTTCGAAAGACCTGCAGTCTTAAACTGCAGAACAACTGATGAAAGAAACCCTACATTATTCCTGCAGTTTATCTGTAAAAAACGTGCAAGGTTTTTTTTTCTACGAAAAAATGGAGAAAACCTGTATTTTTGTTATTTTTCTGCATTCTATTTGCAGTTTTTCTGTTCGCTAGAATGTAAGAAAGAAATGCAGAAAGAATGCAGAAAAATGACAAAAAAAATTCAGTTTTTCTCCATTTTTCTGTATAAAAAAACTTGCACGTTTTTTACAGAAAAACTGCAGAAATTATGTAGGGTTTTGTTTCATAAGTGTACAAAAAAACTACAGTTTTTCTGCAGATTAAAAATTGCAGTCTTTTTTTCATTGGGGTATACCAATGGAAGTGTTTACAGTGGTTCCAACCTACTCGGGCGACATCTGCCAAACTACCCACAAGCATATAGCAGGGTGTCTGGCCAAATCCAGTAACAACTTTCCATGACATTTCCAGGTTTTCCAAACAAATTTTCACAAATTTCCAGACCAAACGAAAGTGAATTTTAACTCATTTTTACTGACATATGTAATTAAAAAAACGGCAATATTTGGCAACTATACTATACTGGTCACACCCACAAATATATTTTATTTTCTAACCCAAAAATATTTTTCATAGCCTGCAGGCAAAAATCTGATGACTTTTGTACAGTTCTGCACAAAAAAAAATTAATTACAGAAAATGGCGCCTCAGGCGACTTTTTTTGCTCAAAAACACTCAAGAATGGGCTAAAATCCATCACTATATACAGGGGCGGATACAGGGGGGGGGGAAGGCAATGGGGGCAATTGCCCCCCCCCTTAGCCAGCAAATTTTGCTGTCCCGTATAGGCAAAAAAAATGGCGGCCTCCTTTCGTAATATGCGATTGCCCCCCCTTAGCAAAATCCTGTATCCGCCCCTGACTATATAGTGCCTAATTTTCCATTTTATTTAGATTTAATTTAGGTTTTCCAGACACAGATTATATTTTCATGACATTTCCCTGGTATTTCCAGACAACACTGATTTCCCTGACATTTTCAGGTTTTCCAGACGGCCAGACACCCTGATATAGATTGGTGCAACTGTAAACACTTCAACTGGCTCATGCGGTCTTGTTACTTTGACCAACTTCAACCGATGTCGGATGAAGTGTATTTCTACTCTTGGAAATTACTGCACTTTTAAACTGGCAACAATAAAATCATGATTGGTATTACAAATGTAATTACCATTCTATATATTTTTTTCAATTGGAAACAGCTTGATTTGCTGGAAAGTATAAGTTTACAGTTTGTAGATGGCGCCAGTAATATCCACATATGGTAAGTTAGTGCTTACAGTAGTGGTTTACTGTTTCCAACTAATTCTTTATTGAATAATAAGTTCAATTAACTTTTAAGTTGCCATTTTTTGTCGTTGTCATTTGAAACATAACGTAACAACGTTTCTTTTTTAATATCTTTCCATAGCACAGGTTACAAAATGCAAAAAAGACATGTTATAATTAAAGCAGGGTTTAACTTTTTTTGAAAATTTGCAGGAAATTCAGAAAGTGATTTCTTGGGCTATTTGTTATTATGCATTTGGGTTACCTTCAAAACATGTCTTAAAATGGGTATCACTCACCAAAAAGGTCCTTAAACTTAAAATGTCCTGGCAGCCATGTTTCTTGTTTATACATTCCACTTTCAAGTTCAAAATATCTTCTTTTAAGTTGGCATCACTTATTCCCTAGAAATAAGATCATAATTTCACAGGGTTACCCGGAAATTCAATTAGTAAATTACCTGACTTATTCCTGGTATTAATTTTCTTTGACAAATGTCCTTAATAAAAAAATTTCTTCGAAGTTAAATTAGTTATTCGTTAGAATAACTTAAAGGGAAAGTCCCACTTTAAAAGAAGTGGGTTGTAGGAAGAAGAACTTGAAAAATTAGGATAGATATTTGATTTGAGCCTACCAATCAATAAGTAAAATATCCTAAATTCATGGATTTGGTTGAAAATGCAAAACCCAAATAGACGACATTTTACTGACAGTATGTAGCGCCCTCTACTGGATAAAATATATTTAGCTCTCATGAAACACGTAG
Organism: Proteroiulus fuscus; assembly: GCA_034700285.1. Classification (NCBI taxonomy): domain Eukaryota; kingdom Metazoa; phylum Arthropoda; class Diplopoda; order Julida; family Blaniulidae; genus Proteroiulus; species Proteroiulus fuscus. The sequence goes on from JAQIXP010003684.1 coordinate 10,062, forward strand.
ACACATGTCCTAGAGGGCGCCACCAACTTTAATTGTTTGTTGAAATATGGCGTCTAACGTGTATTTTGCAAACTTCTTCATTTCTTCAATCTGAAAATTTTGCTGCAATTCTTTTTGTCACAGCTATTCATATCTAGTGAATGTGTACAATTTAAATATCACTTCCTACAATTAAAGTACACAAAATTTACAAAATATTTTCATTTACATGTTTTACACGTTAAAAAATGAATTTTAAAATTTTCCAGTTTTATTTCTGATAACTTTTGAAATGTGCTTAAAATTTATAAATTAAGAGTCGAAAAATTTCGAAAAAGATTGAAAAGTTTTGAAAAATGCAGAAATATTTCGAAAAAGTTGGAAATATTTTGAAAAATTCAGAAGTATTTAGAAAGATTTCGAAAAATTCAGAAATATTCAGAAAAAGTTTGAAATATTTCAAAAAGTTTGGAAAAAATTTCGAAATATCGAAAAGTTAGAAAAATTTTGAAATATTTTGAAAAATTCAGAAATGTTCAAAAAAATTTCAATTCATACGAAAAAATATATATATTTACCGAAATTATGAGGAATTTCTTGCACACAGGACATATGCTTTTGTAAAAAATCTGGTAGCACTTCTGGCACAGCAAATTGCCACAGTTGGTAATGGCATTTGAAATTGCAATTCTGTTACAATGGTTGCACTGAAAATGTCTCAATTTCCAAGGACTTTCCAGAAAATCCAATTTGTCCACAAAATCCTGCAACTGGTCCTCCATTTCACCTAAAATTTTTAACTTTTTTTAGGGACTCACTTTCAACAAACCCTAATGACATTTTTTTTTTTTGTAGAATTTACCAGAATTTCTAGCTTCCAAAGGCAGCCATTTCCTGTCTTGGTGTGGTTATACTGGTTATGGGAATTTCCCCTTGTTGACTTACCAGTGATGAAAAATCCATTCAAGGGGTCCAATTAAGGGACGAATTTTGAGGTCTGATTTCTTAGCCCGTGTCAAATGGGATTTGCACACATTGTACAGTTGATAAAATATTCTTTCAGATTTTACTTTGAGACTCTTTATTTAACCACCTGGATTCGTGGGAAGACCAAATATTGATTTTGACATTAATTTGCCCCTGATTAAAATGAACATTATAAGGCCTTCTCAGTTGCGACTTGTTTTTGATAATTTAAAAAAATTTATAAATAGCGTAATTTTATTATTAATGCATCGTGATATTGTTTAACAGGTTATTTTTAATTTTTTTCGAAGTAATAATTGTTAAAGATATCTTTTTTATAGTTATTTGTTTATTAAAATAATTTAACAAATTTTATAAATAGTTCAATTTTATTATACAAAATATAATATATATTATTATATTATCTTTTATATAAAATATAAAACTATATAAAATACAGCAAAGCAATAAAGTTCATTATTTTTTAATTGAATTTTTGCAAAAAGTACATTTACAGAAAATGAAATAATGATTGTCATGAAAATACAAATTGTGTGAAAGAGGCAACATTATTTTCTGCAAAAAAATTCAAATGAAAAAACAGAAAATGCATGTAAAGGAAATAATTAAATTGATATATGCATTATTTTTTTCACAAAGTATTGAAAAATGCCTAAAAATTTAGAAAATCTAGAACTACTTGAGCCAGGATAATTTTTAATACTAAACAGTTTGCTAAAAATGCAAAAAAACTTTAACCCAAATTTGGTAAATTTTATGAAATTGCAATAGATATCTGTGAATATAACAAAAGAATAAGTAAGAAAATCTAAGAAATTCTTAGGAATTTGTTTAAATTATCAAAATATGTTGCTTATTTTTTGTAAAATAGGAAGGCGCAACATTGTACCATATTAAGTGGATCTGACTGGCGCCATCTAGTGACTACATTTAAATCATGCCGTTTCCAAAATAACAAGGGGACTTTCCCTTTAATGTTTGATCAAAATGAAAAACTTGGGATTTTACCATAGTTTCCTGATTATGGGCATTCATTTTCTGCAATTCCTCTTGTATTTTTGCATTTACTCTCATAATTTTCTGCATCTCTTCCCTGATCTTTTTCATTTTATCTGTTAAATAATATATTACTTCACAGTATGAATCAACTGAGACATCCAATGGAAATATTTTCCATTAATTTTACAAATTTTCAGACAAATACTTGCCCTTAATTTTCAGAAGTGCGGCTTGAAGTTCCCCAATTTCAAACTGGCGGAGTTGTTTTTTAGTTTGGAAATCTGCTGGTTTTTAACTGAAAATAATGACTCTGAATTAATTTATTTGAGAATGTTTTTTAATGCATTTGAGGATTTCGAAATAAAAGTATTTACTTGCTTGGACTTTTCAGTCAGACTGAACTCGCACTGCTTGTAATGTAACTAAAAATACGTAGACATTTTGAGTAAATGTATACAAAATTCAATTTTGCTAAAATAATAATTGTTAGCAGCGCCGTAGCTACGGATATTGGCACCCGGTGCGGCCAACGTATTCAGCGCCCCCCCCCCCCCTCTCCTCCCCAAAAAAATTTTTTTTGTCTGTATGTAAAAATTAGAAAGTTTATGTA
>JAQIXP010003685.1:0-12630 GCA_034700285.1 Proteroiulus fuscus
TTCACCTTGTCATATTAACTTTGTGAGTTCTTTTATTTAAAAATAACTTGTCATGAAGTGGGACTGTCCCTTTAATGATTGTAGGCTCAAATCAAATGGGTATTTCCATGAATTTTATAATTTTTCATGCTCTTCTTCCTACAGTACAACCCACTTCTTTCAAAGTGGGACTTTCAATTTAATTTCAGAATTTTTCTTCAAAGTCTGGTTCTTAGCTATTTCAAAGGGCCTCTTCTCCAAATCAAAATCATGCCATAAATATGGTGCATTTAAATGTTATCTGACAGCATTAAGCATCAATACTGTTGTAAACTCATGCATGGCATATTATTGTTGCCAGCTATAACAGGCCCAAAGTCCCAAAAAAAATTGAAACAAACTACAATGTACTCTATATAATATGTTACTTATTAATAACAAATATTTCAAAATTCATATATATAGTAACAGATCTAAAAAATACATGTTTTTCCAGAATGTTCAGTTGTGCACTGAGGCCCAAAAGAATTGAGAGGATTCAATTAATATTTACATAATTATTTTCTTTTTAAAGTATATAGGGAAACATTGTGACCATGGTCCCAAGCCGCACATTGGGGCTTAATCAATCCAAAGCAATCCAAGGCAGCTAATCCAGTGAGCAAATATAGGTTTTGTTATTGCCAATATCATCAGTTTCATCAATATAATGCAATGTAAATACATTGATTATAGTGGGGGGCTTATCGCTGATGTAACCAAAATGAGGGATACAATATCCAGAGGTCCTTAAAGCATAAAGAGCCACAAATAATATGTACACACACATTGCCAATATGCACTTATAAGGTGAATGCATTATACATTTAATTTTATATCTATGGGCATATAAGATTAGCATATTCAATAGTATACACAAGAATTGTGGGGAGAAGGAGGGGGGGGGACCTATATATGCACGGAGGGCTCAAAAATATAGCTCAATCCATGCATTCAACACAAACATTTATAATCGTTTGTCCTCGGGTGAATTGATTTCCCCCAAAAATAATTAAGCCTAGTCAAAGTGCTGGGGCTTGAGCCCGTGTTTAAAATTCCTTCAACGTTTCAGCGCAGAATGAAGGGGAATTCCCTTTGAATATATTATCCCTCATTTTTAGCATCATCGATTCCTTCCCCTTGCATATATACATCCTCATCGCAGAAATTGAATGTATACATGTTTGTACGGTAAATTTACATTTTAGGCCCCTTCATGGTCCATTTTCACCATGGAATCCCTTTGGCAGTTTGCGCAAATTAAGATGTAAAACGTTTAGTTGCAGACAGGCGTGGAAAAAGTGACACAAATAAAAATGGGCGATAATGGAATAATCGATGAAACTTAGAACGGCAACTATAATTAATTTGGCTTAGTTGCTGGCTTCAGAAAATAAGAAATAAAAAATGAAACAGATGTATAGACCTTAATACAATCCTTTTGCATCTAAATATATTAAAGAGGACTACTTCTTTTCTATCATTTTGTGAACAATATGGCGTTCCATAATTAAAATCACTAAACCTTCCATACAACAACATGAATGATTGAATGGAGTAAGGGGCTACAATTAGCAATTAAATTAAATTTGTAGTTATATAATATGTAAAATAATGTCATTTTCAATACATAATAATAATACAAGCATTTAAGAAGATATTCTTACTTGGCATAATTTATTTTAACGTGCAAAAGTAACAGGAAAGGGAGAGGGGGATATTCCCAAATTGTGACACTGATCACCCCAAAAATGACAGGGAGCATGAATACGCAAAAGTATATAAGAGTTGTTACCCATGGCCTTTCCCAAAATTATAATTTATAATACCAGTTAAATACCAGTTTTTGCCTTTTGCATCTTATTAACAACTATAGCTGAGCCACTATACCTGGTGTTGCCCGGGCAAACCGAAAATGCATAAACAGGAGGCTGCGACCCTTGGAACCCCCTCTGGGGGAAATCCGCCTTCATATCCTCCCCCAATTCTAACCAAACATCCTAGACCAAATTAAATGATCAAAATTTTATCTGAACAATAGAAAGTTTGTTACGAATTGAAATCCCGCCAACACCTATGCTATTGTTGGCAGCACACCAATGCAAAGATATCATGCAGTGCTGCTATGTGATGGGGTAAATCAACGAGAAAATTATCGCATACTAGTCACTAAGACCTAAATTGAAAATTTTTCCATTACCCTGCATTGATTTGAGGTCCATATTTGAAAACTGTGGCCTTGCATTAGTTCGTACAAACAATACAAATTACATTTTGAGCATTTTATGTGGTAGGCCTACGCTATCAAACGCCTTCCTAAAATCTACAACTATTGCATTCGAGCGTACATGTTATCAACTATTGCTTACTTTCAGGGAAAATGTCTCATTTCTCAGTCTAGATAAGAACAAGTCATAGCTACCAGAAGTCGAAAATAGAAATTTATCTTTCAAAAACTTTTTTTTTCCTTTCTTAGAATAATCTAAGAAAGTTTAGTTACAGTGCAATCAGACTATTTGATGTGGCAAAGTTGCACTGATAACAATGCATGAAAAGAAGAAGACATGATATAACATTTGTTATCAAATCATTGACTAAAAGTTTATACAACTTGCAATGGTCATAGCAATGATCCATCACCGAAAATAAATTTGAACTAATACAAATAACTATATAATGTAATTTCATTTCACAGAAAACTAATTCAAACATTGAAAAATAATTATCATGCAATTCAATACAATTGAAAAAAAAAAAATAAAAAATAAAACACTTAAATAATTTCTGATTAAATTTAGGAATACATTCAAAATGGACTCTATAGATTTGTTTAATTTATAGCTTTCTGCAAAAAAATTTACATATGCATATTCAAAACCAATCATGCAGTCATTCCTGGTGATTATTGCAGATATAAGTTAAAGGGAAAGTTCCACTTTGTAGCAAGTAATATAATCACGACGTTTGCCAAATCTATGTTAGGCGCCATTTTCCCATGGACTTCAATTTTCAACCAAATCCACGTATTCAGGACATTTTATTTAATGATTGATAGGCTCAAAACAAATTGCAATTTCCATGCCTTTCTTAAGTTTTTATTCTCTTCTTCCTACAACCACCTTGTTTCAAAGTGGGACTTTCCCTTTAATATCATAAAAAGAAAGAGCAGTGCATAATACATGCAGTAGAACATGGCCTATTCTCTGCATGACATTTTTTCAGTAAGACAAGCGATACTCTTGAATTCTTCAATTTACTCATTCGTTGAACAGGGTATAGGCTACATATACACACAATGCATGTATTTATACAGCCAGCAATTCTAATGACAATTTGATACCATTTGATTACAATTGAATTCACAGCAATAATTCCAGCAGGATATAAAAATTGGAAGAAAATGTTGCTCACATTTTCAGCATTCCAGATTCATACTTTGAATTCCCCGAGCATGTTTGTTCCATACCATTCCACGTTCCCTAATTTCCCAATTTTTTTCCCTAATGCAAGACGATGATGTGCGCGGGGAATACGAGTTTATTTACCAAAAACCTTGTATGTATTAGAGGCAACTAATTTACAGGCCCCCAGATTGAATGGCGAGATTTGAGTTGGGTTTGAAGAGGTTTCATGAAGCTGCATAATCCCTCCCTCAATGCTTCTTAATCCGGTTCAATGGAGTGGTTTACTCCGCATTTTATTCTGATGGATGAACTGCTTAAGTAAGCAATCAAAACAGTGTGGGCCAATTCTCCTGGGTTCAAAACATCCATTGAATAATCGAAACATACATGTGCACATGCACAGGGACTGAGCAGTACATAAGCAGCAAAAGGCATAGGGGAGTTAGCATCATTCCCCCCACCCTGCCCCCTCATTCCCTTAGCGAGGGGGTACAATTTTAATAAACAGGATCATAGATTCATGAGAGAAGTCTTGTGCACAGGCAGTATAATCACAATTGATTATGGCCATATGGGCAGCTAAACAGGGGCATATGGGAAAGGCAGGGTCCTTTACGTCACACTATTCAGCTCAATCATAAAATCACATAAATCACAAATTCAAATTGGTCGGCCAACTTATATATAGGGAATTAAATTTTCATATAAGCTGTTGGTCCAAAGCTTATTTCTCTATTCATGGGCAATATAACCAAAGGGAACATTTGTACTTTGGTGGGCAGTGCATAATAAAATAACCACCATTATGCATGCTGGGCTTCCAAAAGAATAATTTATTTTCTACTGATGTTAGAATGCCTAATATTTACCCGTTCTAATATTTATATAACATTTCTGGTAAAGGAAAAACCAAATAAAGAGGAAAAATATATACAGATATCCAGCAAAAAATTTTTTAGACCACAGGTGAACTGCAGAATTTTTTGCCTTTCTGATTTTAAAAGTGTAGCGAATTTCCAAAATTCATATATATTGAATTATGAAACACAATGTACTACAGAAAGTATGAAAATTTCTTATTTTTCTTTTGTTAAAAGTGCAGTAAATTCCCTAAATTGGGAAACGCAAACTATATAGCAAAATCAGTGAAATTTAGCAGTATAAACTATTAAAGAACTTAAAGGGAAAGATGGAAAGTCCCACTTCATCGTAACAAGTGGTATTTAAGTTGTACAAATGCACTTATAGATATGAACGGCTGTGACAATAATAGTTGCAACATAGTTTCCATATTGAAATAATTATGATGTTTGCCAAATAAATGTCATAGGCGCCATTTTTCCATAGATTTCAGCAGACACTGACATTTGCTGGCGCCCTCTAAGACATGCGTGTCTACGTGTTTCATGAGAGCTGATGCCTTTTATCCAGTAGAGGGCGCTACATACTGTCAGTAAAAATGTGCCTATTTGGGCTTTATACATTTTCAACCAAATCCACGTATTCGGGACATTTTATTTAATGATTGGTAGGCTCGAATCAAATGAGAATTTCATACCTTTCCAAAGTTTTCATGCTCTTCCTCCTACAATCTCCTTCTTTCAAAGTGGGACTTTCCCTTTAAAGAAGCAATAGACAAAAATGTTCCCCAATATTTCACAATCATGTTCTGTATAGAAATTTGATAAAATTAATTAAGAACTGCACAAACTGAGTTTATTGTGGAGACGTCAAGAGGCAGCATGGGGCAAAGCCATTGAGGCAATAAGGCGCAAAGGCAATGGGCTGGCTGGATAATAGCCATTGGGCCCACTGGACACATCCATGGGCAAGGGGTATCACCGGGCACAGCTATTTGTCACTCAACTCCCCAAAAGTCAAGACTGAAATGCTGCAGGCCCTTATATACCTGCTATCCAGGTACCTCAACCAATCAGGTACAAGGAGATAACTCGGTGCGGAGGAAGGGGGGTTAATCTCACTTCCCTCCCACTGTTATACGACTATATGCACAACATCAATCCCCTCTCCCCCCAACCTGTCCATGTATATTATGCATAGCCCCCAAAAAAGGCTCTTGCTTGCATTATTGGCATGAAGCATTGCATAATGGGCAAGTGCTGCCCGATGACGTTATTCTTTTGTTGCTCAATTCAAAATGTTGAAACTATTTTTATGGCCCCTATTTTTATTCAATAACTACCCAATGAGAAAAAGACTTCAATTAAAACTGCAGTTTTTTTCTGTGTATTTATGAAACAAAGCCTTGCATAATTTCTGCAGTTTTTCTGTAAAAAAACGTGCAAGTTTTTTTTTTTTCTACAGAAAAATGCAGGGAAAACTGCATTTTTTTATACAGTATTTTAGTTATTTTTCTGCATTCCTTTTTGCAGTTTTTCTGTTCGCTAGAATGTAGGCCTACAAAAAATGAAGAAAAATGACAAAAACATGTATATAAAACATGCACTTTTTCTCCATTCTTCTGTAGAAAAGAAAAAACTTGCACGTTTTTACAGAAAAACTGCAGAAATTATGCAAGGCTTTGTTTCATAAGTAGGCCTACACAGAAAAACTACAGTTTAAGACTGTGCAGCTTTTCGAAAAAACTGCAGTTTCATTGAAGTATTTTTTTCATTAGGTATGTTATATGACATTTTAAGAAATGCACCTTAATTACAAGCTTATACAGTGATCTTCCTCTATAATATATGGTTTCCAAGTGATCTTCCCCTATAATCTCTAATACAAATTTATTTATTTTAACAACAACTTAATACAATAGCAGGACGGATCAATGGAGGAATATCGGAATGATCAGGAAGACGATGATGACAAGACAGACAAATCGTTCCTAATGAACCACACAGCAAAAATACGTACGAGCCTATACTGACAGCTTTTGATTTTTACCCATGCATTTCAAGTGACAATTTTTCTAATATTTTCATTTAAATAAAATGCATAAAATCTGACTATTCGCAGTAACCCTTCAGGAAGGAATAGCAATGTGCAGTTACAATGCTAAACTTCTAGCTTTCATAAACGAATCACTGACAGATGACGAAGATACTTTCAAATTGCAATATTCTGCCTTGCAAGAAATAGAAGAATCCGATGCCTGGGTTGGAATTTATTTGATGTCAGGAGAATGGGCCTATAGGTATACCTGAATACAGCAAGTATAGAGGGGATATATATGAAGACTGATATAGTGATTCAATAATATATCAAAAGCATTAAAGGGAAAGTCCCACTTTGTAGCAAGGAATATTTAAGTTGTTCACACTGAATGGCTGTGACAATAATAATTGCAGCAGAGTTTCCATATTGAAGATATCACGACGTTTGCCAAATGCACGTCACGCACCATTTTTCCATAGATTTCAGCAGACACTGAAAGTCTGTGGCGCCCTCTAGGACATGCATGTGTACGTATTTAATAACCCTGGTAAAAATCTTCAGCAGTTATAAGTACTGCAGTTTTTTAGCAGTATTATGGAACCAATGACTGAAGTAACTGCATTAATATTGCAATTTGTAACTTCAAAATTACTGCTATTTAACTGCAATTTTATTGCAGTATTACTGCTATTAAACTACACTTTTGAAGTGTAGTTTTTAAATTACTTTTTAAGACACTTTTAAGACACTTTTTAAATTACTACTATTAAACTGCTGTAAACAGTTTATTAGCAGTAATACTGCAATAAAATTGCAGTTAAATAGCAGTAATTTTGAAGTTACAAACTGCAATATTAATGCAGTTACTTCAGTCATTGGTTCCATACTACTGCTAACTAACTGCAATTTTACTGCTATAAAATTCCATTTTTACTGTGCAAAAACTGCAGTCATTTATTACACTAATACTGCAGTTCTATACTTTTTATTGTAGTAATTGTGCAGGAAATTTTTTCCTGGGAAGAGCTTATGCTTTTTATCCAGAAGAGGGCGCTGCACACTGTCAGTAAAATGGCATCAACTTGGGCTTTGCATTTTTAACCAAATCCATGTATTCGGGACATTTTATTTAATAATTGGTGGACTCAAATAAAATTGCAATTTACGTGCCTTTCCTAATTTTTCATGCTCTTTCTCCTACAACTCACTTCTTTCAAAGTGGGACATTCCCTTTATAAGTACTGTCCATAATATCCTGTTCAATCTTCATTCTAAATTTATATATGTTGCTGTTTGATCTAATAATATTTCGTTTAAATTAATTAATTTCAAAGTTACGTGCATGTTCAAAGCAAAACTTCAAAAGTAGATGAGTACACGAGCAACCGACAACAAGCAATTGCTCGAGCCAAAGACGAAGATGCCAGTGCCAATACTCTTTATAAATATGCTTGTGTCATGGCTAGTAAGTGACAGTCCAATATATCCTTAAAATCCTAACTAGAAATTTCAGTAATTTTTCTATAATAAAAGCAGATACAGAAATGCCAAGTATGAAAACCTTGCCTATAACTTTGCCAGACATCAATTCAAACATTCGAACATTTTTTTCAACAAAAAAAGTTTTGTTTATTTTTTATTTGCAATTAACTTGTCCTGTTTGCTTCATGAATTGTAATTAAAAAAAGACATAAATTCCAACATTAAACTAGCACTATTTTTTCCAGTATCCTATTAAAAGGAAAGTTTCCATTTGCAACAAGTTATTTTTAAAAAGAAAGGCAAGAAAAGGTTAATGTGAGAAATGATAGTCAGATTTTAATCAGACTTATCAATAAGTAATTAACATTTGGGTTTTCAGTTCTCCCACTATCATTTTCTCGTTATCTATTTTTTTTTTAAAATAACTTGCTCAAAATGAGATTTTCTGTAATAAATGTCAGTAATGTATGTTAAATTCACATTTTTATGCCTGCACTTAATTTCATTGAAACACATAGAAAAGTATAACATGCATGGCATCCCTGAGATAGTGTCTTAAAATTTTGTAAATCATATTTGAGGTTCAAAACTTTACATTTAAAATGTCTATTTCAGATTTAAAGTGTCCATTTGAAGGGCCTTCTCGTCAACCTCAAAACTGGCGATACTTTGAAAGAATATGTGTCTCAACTGCCAGAATGAATGCGGCATTTGGCTGTGAAAAGCAGGACAACATCATCGAATTAGAAGTTGGCCTAATCAATGATTTGTTCGAAAAACGACTTTTTGGGTTTTTGGCTGGATGGTATAACAAGAGTTAGTATTATTATAATAAGTATTATTTGTAACTGAATGTAAATTAACCGTATCTATGCAAAGCGTATACACTATACGATCCAACTTTTGTTTTACAGTACACAACAGGAATTCCATTAAAAAGACAGATGTACTGATATATACTTGCATATATATTGGTAAGTTCTCTGTATATATATATCCTTCAGATATAGATATATGTATACATTAGTATTTGTATTTATTTTTAATTCAGATTGCATGTAACCTATAATTAGTAACATTCATTATGACTTTTTTGTGAGTATTTCAGCCTTTTGGTATTATACCATGCATTAATTAAAGGGAAAGTATCACCTTGAAACAAGTAATTTTTAAATGGTACACACTTACCAGATATGAATGTCTATGGCAATAAAAATTGCAGCAAAGTTTTCATGTTGAAGAAATCGCGATGTTTCCAAAATACACATTAGGCGCCATTTCCCTTAGCTTTCGGCTGCTTTCAGCAAGCATTAATATACTGGGGCGCCCCCTGGCACACGTACGTCTATGGCCTCACGAGAGCTCGCGTCTTCATTCCAATAGAAGGCGCTGCATTACACTAATAAACGTGGCGTCTATTAAGGCTTCGCATTGCCAACCAAATCCAGGTATTCAGATCATTTTATTTATTGATAGATATTGTCAAATGCAATCAGAATTTTCATGAATATTACAATTTTTACCGCTCTTTTTTATTAAATCAACTTGTTTCAAGGTGATACTTTCCCTTTAACAGTTTTTCAGATATCTCGGAAATACGCAAATTGATTTATAACTATATATCATTATAATTTCAATATCCTTATTTTTTTTTTAATAATAAATGTATGTATATATGTATGACAGAATGTATGAGAGACAGTGGTGATAATATATATAAAAAATCAACATTATTTCATGCAGTTATATTAATAATTTTATTTTGAAAATATTAAACGTTCATGTTTTTCTGCTTCAATTAGTTGCTATTATTGTTATTAATTAATTAAATAATTGCTTTTTATGGATGAAAAGAATGACTTTTATGCCTTATGGATACATAATTTAATTTACTAAGAATGCATACCATGATTTGAATTTGTTTAAATACTTAGAGATTTCAAAATAAATTTTAATTAATCATCTGTTAATTTTATTCCTCTCATGTCTATGGGTCAATTTCACTAATTAAGAGTTTAAATTTGCCATCTTTTTTCGAATAATTAGTGCAGTTTCAGGCATGAAGTAATCATTATTTGCATTGGTGTATTATGAAAATATATTGAATCTTCTTTAATATCCAATGCAGTAAATCTTTCCATTTTCAACAAATTCAATTGTTATTCCCAGTTAATTTATAAAATCAATAACACTATGTCCGATTTTTAATATTATGTAACACTGATTATTACATAGCAAGTTCTGGTGTAAAATATTTTGTCCATTAATGGGAAAGTCCCACTTTGAAAGGAGTTGGTTGTAGGAGGGAGAGCATGAAAAATTAGAATAGGCATGGAAATTGCAATTTGACTTGATCCCACCAATCAATAAATAAAAAGTCCAGAATACATGGATTTGGATAAAAATATATAAAGCCCAAATAGGCTCCATTCTACTGACTGTGTGTGGTGCCCTCTACTGGATAAAAGGCATCAGCTCTCATGAAACACGTATAGACATCCACGATCTAGAGGGCGCCACCAACTTTCAGTGTCTGCCGAAATCGATGGGAAAATGGCGCCTAACATGTATTTGAGCAAACGTCGTATATACGTGTAATTTCTTCAATATGGAAACTCTGCTGCAATTATTATTGTCACAGCCATTCATATCTAGTGAGAATAAAAAAACTTAAATATCGTTTGTTACAAATTGGGACTCTCCCTTTAAATAAATTCTTTATGTCATAACTATCAAGTTAGCTATGGAAACGATTGGTTTTATACCCTATATAAATCAAAAGGCATTGTGTTATTATATAGTATTTAGAGAAAAAAAATAGTTTCTTATGTATAATAGCTCTCAATGCTCGCTTTGTAGCAAGGTTCCCATAACAGGAAACTCAAGACTAGATGGTAATTTATGATTTTCAGGCGGCCTATTAATATTTAAATTAAGCCCATATACATCCTTGGCGTTGAATACTATATATATTAGACTCCATTAGTCATATAGAATATATTTTTAATGGAAACATCCTTATTTATGACCATTCTTTACCGTTACACTGGACATGCAACTATTTTTGACCATGCAGACATTCTGTCCAAATGAGTGACAGATATGGGAAATGAATTATTAATATTTCCTATCAATCTACCAGAGTTATTGAAAAGAATAATGGGTGTACGGGTGCAATTGTATACCTATATAAATACTCTCCTTTGGTATACCAAGTGGTTCAGGTACCAAATATCAAACGATTGAGAATCATCAGATCCATGCAGGGTTGATCTGCACGGGACTACATGTCAGTGAGTATTAATATTTTGCATATTAATTTGCATTATCCTTAATAGGGTATAATGTTAACTTTGATGTTCATTTGCAGAATGGTGCAATTAAGCAGCAAATCTACCTGGCTCTTCTATTTTATAATCACGATCAATTTTCGTGGTTTTAAAATGCAAGTGAATACATCAGTAAGTTATTTGACAAAATAAAGCTAAATTAATTGCATAATTCATATAATTTGAATCCGTTTATAAACTTACCAGCTACATTTATTGTATATATAATGTTTTATTTTAGACTAACAACAATAATGTATTGGTTACAAATCCATACGCCACTCAAAGTAAAATAAAACATTTAATTATATTTAATTTTATAAGTAAACATGCACAACTGATATATAATCCAATGACAGTATTTATACTGAAATTTGAACATGACTTGCAATAATGCTTTTGTTTTTGGGATTTCTAGGTTTATTTTTACAAAATTTTAGGTTATTTTTCAGAGAAAGAAAATTAACCCTTTAATAACTTATTAAAATTGAAAGCAGGAAAAATAAAATTTAAACAGTGTGCAAACATTATTGCTCACAAGTTTTATGACACCTGTTATATAACTTTATTGACTGAAACCTAATTTCTTAATTTTCTAATTTATATATGCTGCATCTGTGAACTATTTACCCTGAGTTTTCCGGATGTTCAGCAAAGTTCACTGAGTTTTGGGTATATTTTTTTATCTTTCCTGAGATTTCCACGTTACGTAACAACCCTCTTTTATACAAGCTTAATTTAATAAGACTATATTCAACGCTTATAACTCAAATCAATGAACTGTCATATACATTTTTAAAATAATAAATAAAAAAGTTGCTTAAAAAATATCAAAAAAACTTACTGACAAATGGAACGTTTTGTAAAAAAAAATTAATTTATCAACATCATCTAGGGCCTATTTTGGTAAAGCAAGCTAGAATATTTTTCATGACACGCAATTAAATTGTCAAAAACTTCCAAGGATATTTCAAGAAGTTTTGTGTATTTAGACAAATTCAAAGATTTTATGTTTCATGCATAACCAAAAACATTAATTTTTAACAAATGTTGACAGATGCAATATGCATTGTGTTAAAAATATAAATGAAATACAAATGGATAATGGTATATAATACACCCTGCTACAGTATCCAGTTCACTACATGTTATGTAGTACTATAAATATATATAAATTAGTAAATCGTATTATTAAGCATTTTGAAATTGCAGTGAAACTTCTGGAAGCCATAGCCATGTGCGGCTACACTGGAAAGCGCCTTTCATTCATTAACGAAACATTAACTGCCGATGTGGATCCTATCAAAGCGCAATATTCCTCATTTCAAACATTGCTGGCTGATTCAATAGCCTGGGTGGCAGTACAACAAATTTCAGGAGTTTGGGGATACAGGTATTTAACTTTTTACATGCACTTACCAAGGTGTCTGGCCAAATCCAGTAACAAATTTCCATGACATTTCCAGGTTTTCCAGACAAATTTTCACAAATTTCCA
>JAQIXP010003686.1:0-12628 GCA_034700285.1 Proteroiulus fuscus
TTTCTTGTCGCAAAACAGGCATCCATCGGCAGAAGCTCCCTTTCTTGATGAATCTTCTTCTTTCGATGTCGCCATCATGAGCTTACTTTTCTTGTCTTCTTGTTGGAAATTTCTTAACCCGGTAGGATCAATCAGCTTTTCACTATAGTCCGCCTCCTGTCCTATCCACATCGCAAAATCCTTAAGCGACATGTCCTCCAAGTTCTCTCGAATGATATGTCTCGCCCATCTCTGACGATAAGATTCGCTTAACTTTCTCAACAATTCATCCAAAACGATCGAATTGTACAAGTACGAAGGCTTGCACAGACTTTCCACGACAGCAACATAATGACGAATGGCCTCGGCGAATCCACAAAAGCCTGCATAATCTCCTTCCTTGGGTGGTTCTTGCTTGCAAACTTTCCCAAGAAGTAGATGAATCACGTGATCCGGATGCTCAAACTTTCTCTGTAGCACTAAAATTATCTCTTGCGGATCTTCGGATACCAACAAGAGATCGCGCACAGCATCCTTGGCTTTTCCAACAAGCGTATATCGGAGACGACTCATATTTTCTTGGTTGTCAAATCCGCACTTGTCCGTGGAAGAGCGAAAACGGTTCACGAACTCCAGCCATTCCTCTGGATCGCCACTAAACTTGGGCAAGTCTCTTCCTATTGTCTTACGCCACTCCCTCTGCAGACTCGAGATGCCAGAAGTCAAAGGCTGGTTACAATACAAGAAATCTTCAGGTGCATTCCCTGTTACCAAATTGTAATAGGGTTACATCACCAAAATATGCTTATTAGGGAGGTCTAGTAACCACATGTGTAACGTGGTGAACTGGATACTTAGAATGCTTCAAAAGTGGCATGCCATGTGTTTACTTGTGGTTGCTGGTTACAATACAAGAATAATTTTTCAGTTTCAGTCCCTGTTACCAAATTGTAACAAGGTTACATTGCTAAAATATGCTTATTAGGGAGGTCTAGTAACCACATGTGTAACGTGGTGAGCTGGATATTTAGAATACTTCAAAAGGGGCACACCATGTGTTTACTTGCGGTTGCTGGTTACAATACAACAAGAATTTTTCTGGTTCAGTCCCTGTTACCAAATCGTAACAGGGTTATATCGCCAAAATATGCTTATTCGGGAGGTCTAGTAACCTCATGTGTAACGTGGTTAACTGAATATTTAGAATGCTTCAAAAGTGGCACACCATGTGTTTACTTGCGGTTGCTGGTTACAATACAAGAAGAATTCTTCAGGTTCAGTCCCTGTTACCAAATTGTAACTGGGTTACAATGCCAAAATATGCTAATTAGGGAGGTCTAGTAACCACATGTGTGTAACGTGGTGAACTAGATATTTAGAATGCTTCAAAAGTGGCACGCCATGTGTTTACTTGCAGTTGCTGGGTACAATACAAGAAGAATTCTTCAGGTTGAGTCTCTGTTACCAAATTGTAACAGGGTTACATTGCCAAAATATGCTTAGCAAGGAGGTCTAGTAACCACATATGTGCAACGTGTTGAACTGGATATTTAGAATTCTTCAAAAGTGGCACGCCATGTGTTTACTTGCAGTTGCTGGTTACAATACAAGAAGAAATCTTCAGGTGCATTTCCTGTTACCATATTGTAACAGGGTTACATCACCAAAATATGCTTATTAGGGAGGTCTAGTAACCACATGTGTAATGTGGTGAACTGGATACTTAGAATGCTTCAAAAGTATCACGCCATGTGTTTACTTGCGGTTGCTGGTTACTATACAAGAAGAAATCTTCAGGTGCTGTCTCTGTTACCAAATTGTAACAGGGTTACATCGCCAAAATATGCTTATTAGGGAGGTCTAGTAACCACATAGTGCAACGTGGTGAACTGGATAGTTAGAATGCTTCAAAAGTGGCACGCCATGTGTTTACTTGCAGTTGCTGGTTACAATACAAAAAATCTTCAGGTGCATTCCCTGTTAGTCAAATTGTAACAGGGTTACATTGCCAAAATATGCTTATTAGGGAGGTCTAGTAACCACATGTGTAATGTAGTGAACTGGATAATTAGAATGCTTCAAAAGTAGCATGTAATGTGTTTACTTGCTGTTGCTGGTTACAATACAAGACAAATTCTTCAGGTTCAGTCTCTGTTACCAAATTGTAACAGGGTTACATCGCCAAAATAAGCTTATTAGGGAGGTCTAGTAACCACATATGTGTAATGTGGTGAACTGGATATTTAGAATGCTTCAAAAGTGGCACGTCATGTGTTTACTTGCAGTTGCTGATTACAATACAAGAAGAAATCTTCAGGTGCAGTCCCTGTTACTAAATTGTAACAGGGTTACATCGCCAAAATATGCTTATTCGGAAGGTCTAGTAACCTCATGTGTAGGTAAACTGGATATTTAGAATGCTTCAAAAGTGGCATGCCATGTGTTTACTTGCGGTTGCTGGCTACAATACAAGAATTCTTCAGGTTTCAGTCCCTGTTACCAAATTGTATTAGGGCTACATTGCCAAAACATGCTTATTAAGGGAGGTCTAGTAACCACATAGTGCAATGTGGTGAACTGAATAGTAAGAATGCTTCAAAAGTGGCACGCCATGTGTTTACTTGCAGCTGCTGGGTACAATACAAGAAGAATTCTTCAGGTTCAGTCCCTGTTACCAATTTGTAACAGGGTTACATTACCAAAATATGCTTATTAGGGAGGTCTAGTAACCACATGTGTAATGTGGTGAACTGGATAATTAGAATGCTTCAAAAGTAGCATGTAATGTGTTTACTTGCTGTTGCTGGTTACAATACAAGAAAAATTCTTCAGGTTCAGTCTCTGTTACCAAATTGTAACAGGGTTACATTGCCAAAATATGCTTATCAAGGAGGTCTAGTAACCACATATGTGCAACGTGGTGAACTGGATATTTCAAATGCTTCAAAAGTGGCACGCCATGTGTTTACTTGCAGTTGCTGGTTACAATACAAGAATAAATCTTCAGGTGCATTCCCTGTTACCAAATTGTAACAGGGTTACATCACCAAAATTTGCTTATTAGGGAGGTCTAGTAACCACATGTGTAACGTGTTGAACTGGATACTTAGAATGCTTCAATTATTTAAATTATCATACTTTATTAATTCTTTGCAAATATTTACCAGTTTGTCCAAGGGCAATACCAACAGTGCGCCATACTGCATTTTTCTTAATTTTGTTTTTATAATCTGCCCTTTGCATATCCCAAAGAATTTGATTTTCCTCTACTAAAATGATGAGTTTCTCTGTTAAATCCTCATTGGATTTAACAGGTTTTTTCCCCTTCACTAATGAAAGTAAATCAGTATTCCCAGCCACAATAGTTAAATGTACCACATCTAAATCTGCCATTTTATTTTAGATATATATATAATTAGGCCTCACCCACTCCTTGTGCATTGGTTAAAAATGGACCATCTGCGTATTTCTTTGCAACCTGCTTGCAACCATCAAGTGTGTGCTGCAGCTGTCTGCTTATGACATCAGCATCTGCTGTAGGATTTACGCAAGGCTGCTAAGTAGGTTTTACGCACAAGTGTGAAGGCCCCTTAACGCCGGACTGCAGTAAGATTGCAGTTGGCATGGCTTTAAAAATAGCAGTGGCGCTAGTGTACAGCACAAAATTTCAAGATTTTAGCGAAAAAGTACAAATAATTGCTTAGAACAAGTACAGTAATTACAATAAATATTGTTGAGCATTAACAAAAATATTCAATTTTAGAGAATTTAAACACCAAGTAAAGCCACTATTTTAAATTGCAAACAAATAAGTATTTATTTTGTTATAACACTTTTTCTGAGAGGTAGTCTACATTTGCAATTTTTGAATTATTTTTTTCGTAAGTTAATTTAAATTTTTTTCTTTAAACGAATTAGTAACATTCCTAGATACCAACACCCTCTACATGTAGGTATTTTTATATTCTTTATGCTACAAACGGTTACAAAATTTTACCTGTTTTTAATCTCAATGGGCGATTAACATGGGTGAAGCCCACCTTTAAAGGCTGTTTCACATATCCATGTTATTTTATTACATTGACGTAGACATAGACGTAGGAGGAAAAGTTGGGTTGATCCTAACATTGCAAACTGACTTCACAGTAAACTTAGCGACATATGTACTGGACATATGTAAAAAAAACATGTGAATGTGAAAGAGCCTTTAGTAGGTTATTGCTTCTTCTCTCGTAAGGTAAAGTTTGTGTTTAAGTTCTGAGAATGTGAATGGTACATTGAAGATGGACTTGGATTCAATGTAATTCAAGAAATATTCAATGAATTGTTGTTGTGCTCATTTAAACTTCATTAAGAATTCTGGCTTTCAAAAATATAAACTTTTGTTAGAATTAGTCCCTTCTGATAGTGTTGTGTTTTTTTAAATGATGGAGTTTATTATATACATTTACTATAACATATACAAGGGCTTCTTATGAAGCCATTTTTTATAATTATATTTCTTGGAGTCAGTGTTTACCTTAGAAGCAGTTCTGTTACTATTTATTGCTTATCTTACATTGTAGAAAAAAGTTATCACAGTCTAGAATGTCATAAACATATTTGTCTAGTATTATTGGAATTATATATAATATATTTAAATTTTATAAAAATACACTTCATAACTACAATGATATTATCAGATGTAATTACCTACAATCAGGCGTGGTCCCACGGGGGCAGGAAAAGAGGAGAGGGGCGACCGAGGCGATTGCCCCCCTGCAAATAATTTATATCTTGATTTTTAAATTGTTAGGCAAATTATCTTCAAACTTTCTAGTGTACAAGGGCGGATACAGGGGGGGAGCAAAGAAGGCAATTGCCCCCCCCCTTTAGCTAGCAAAAATGGCCACTTGGTATCCAATAAATTGCCCTTCACAAAGCTGTAACATGTGATAGCCCCCCTTAGCAAATCTCTGTATCCACCCCTGCTAGTGTATTATATTTACTTCAGGATTTAAACAAAAAATTACCAATTTTGCTACTAAATAAATAAAATTAATTTTTCTTCTGAAGTGGCAGATAGAAAAGAAGACTAAGCTAAGGGCAGCACTATAGAACGTTAATTCTACAAATGTATTGTCGATATTTGCTGGAAGTTGCTGGGATTATACTGATTTAGAATGTGATAACGTGCAAAATTGAACAAGCATATGTGAAGGGGTAACTACTCCGGGGGTAGTTTTTTCATATTTTTCTTCTTTTTGTCCCTTTGTCGACGAGGTCGTGTGCCCACCAGTTACTCAGAATGAGTGAAAATCACGGTAGAAACAGGTTACCCTAAACCAAAACACTTTATTCTTAACTTGGCTTACAATGCAATAAAGAAGCCCACACTTCAGCACTTGGGCATGGAAAACGACTGGCCGATACCAGAGTCAAAGAGAGACTGCTAATTTTTCTCTACCTGAGCAAAACAGGTTAACTCCGGTTTTTGCTCAGCTAGGGCAGGGCGAAGCATAACAATAGTGTTAGGAATGCCCTCATTTGCACTTTCGTATGCAAATAAAGGCCCCTGGGGAAGGTTAAACCTCACACCCCCCCACTTATCGGGCACTTCGTCCCAAAGAGATTAAATGGGGACGGTCGGGAAAGCCTGAAGTGTGGTACACAATCGGATAAGAAATTAAATTTCAAATGATAACGAGTCGCGACAGGCACATCGGAATGACTCCGGTCATTCGGGGTACAACCACGACGAGGTCTCAGGTGACTATGCTCGGCAATGGGCATCATTGTCGGGCTCGGGTGGACACTTCGGTGAGAGGATCTCCGGGCTGCTGGGCTGGTAATAACAATGGCCTTTAAACTGTGGGCAGCGCCCATGATCGTGTTGATACTTTCTCGGCTCCACCCGGGTTTTGGGGTACATCGCAGATCGGAGCTGATGGTGTCAACAACAGCAACAGACATTGTTGACAAGCGACGAGCTTCCTTTGTGCTGGTGGTTTCAATTTGTCCACGGCTCCTCCAGGGTTTCGGGGTAAGTCTCGGTTGGTGCTGCTTCTTGATGCCAGGGCCTGGTGGTTCACAGGTAACGTCTCTGTGGGATTCACTAGGCACATGCATTTTAGGGTGATACGTTCCAGTAGAGAATGTATCTTGGAGACATCGCTTTAAATGTGGTAGCACAACACGGAGCACTTGATCTCGATTGACACACATTTGATTTATCCGAGGATCGTCCTCGTTACACACACTAATTTTAACCAAGTCCGACCTGACGAAGAGGCACTTGTGCTTGTAACGGAGGTATCGGTGGAGACATAGGAGACAAAAGCGTTGGATTCGGAGACGTAGATGAAGTCGTAGAAGTTGGTATCAGAGTATCAGGTTCGTTGTAAGGTACTTCCATGCGAGGGACGTACGGTTTCAACTGTGAACCATGACGAGTGGTCACACGTGTTTTTCCTTTGTTGTTTGGATAGTCAAGCGTGTAATTCAGACCATCATCGTAAACCTGGATGATGTGCGTGGGTCCTATCCATGGAACAAAGATCTTCTTACTCATCCCCGGTTTTGGTCCTAAGCTTGCAAACATGCCGTAGCTGTGCAACGGATAGCAGAGGTCACGATGTTTTTGATCGTACACTTTCTTTTGTTTTTGTTGCGCAGCAAGAAGATTCTTTTTTGCATCTGCTCGTTGGTCATCCAAAACAGTGTGACGATCTTCTGTTGTTTTCGGTAACTCAGGCAGGGTCGGTGCAAGTTGTTCTAGTTTGGTTTTTGCTTCATAGCCATGCATCATGAATAATAATGTTTTTCAAACTAGCTTGGATGCTTGTGTTATACGCAAAAATGCACACCGGTACTTGAGCAGGCCAGTCCTTCTGGTGTCGAATCGGGCGAAGACGTTGGCGTACCATACCGAAAAGCATTTTGTTATCTCGTTCTACGAATCCATCTGCTTGTTGATGGTAGACGGAAGACGGTGTATGGCAAATTCCATTGTCACAAAAGAACTGTAAAAGTCCACTTAGAAGCGGTGTTCCCTGGTCGGTAGTGATTTGATCGGGATAGACAAATCTCTCAATGATAGTTTTGCACGAACTTGACGAACGCTTTCAAATTTGCTGTTAAGATAACTTGCATTACCACAAACCGAGTATTGTAGTTGAAGGCGATGAGTACGTAGCGGAGTCCTCGCATTTCTTTAGGCAATGGGCCGACAAAATCAATTCCCCAGTGCTTTGTGGGTGTGTCCGGTGGTGGTATTGGGTGCAAAAGACCAGCAGGCTTCACTTGGAGCTTCTTATGTCGTTGGCAGGAATCTCATGTTTTCACGTAGATGGCGATTTCATCACGTACTTGGTCCCACCAGAATGTTAGCAGTATTCGGGCGATGGTCTTGTTAAATCTCAGATGGCAATTTACGTCGGAATCATTTGCGGTGTAAAGGATTTCCTTTGTCATCTGTGCTGGCATGACGATCAGAAGACGGATAATGTATTTGTCCTTCTGTTGGCGATACAGAATCCCCTGTATAACACAAAAGTTCTTGTGTAGCTGCAATGTAGGCTGCATTTGGATTTCGTCACTAATCTTCACGAGATGCGGATCGAGACGCTGTTCCCGGTGAAACTTATCACGGTTGATCTCTCAAGATCGGGTTCGATGACATCGTTGTTCGCAAAAAAGCTTTCGTCTTCTGCGGCATCGCAGTCTTTGTAGTTTAACGGACAGTGGCTGAGAGCATCGGCATCCCCATGTAAAACTGTTTCGGTGAACAATGGTGTACTGATGTTCAGCGCACAAAGAATGGTGATCCATTACGATCTTAAACAAACGTCCGAAGAAATAGTTGCGAAACTTTTCGACGGCCCAGATGATGGCGAGCTTCTCGAGTTCTGGGGTTCCGTAGTTCTTCTCGTTTTGCATTAGAGTTTGCGAAGCGTACGCAAGTACTTTTTTATCCAGTTTATCTCCCTGATAAAGGACGGCGCCGAGTTCTTTTATCGACGAGTCGGTGTGAACGGATGTTGTTAATGCTGGGTCGAAAGTGGTAAGTATGGGCGCGGTGATTAATAGTTTTTAACTGGGCAAATGCTTCTTTGCAATCGGATGTCCATACAAACGACACTTTTTCGCTGGTGATAGCGTGCAATGATGACGCTATCCTCGCAAAATGTTTAACGAAGCGACGGTAGTATGAAGCAAGTCAAAGGAAACTTCGGAGTTATATCTTGGTTGTTGGTCGCGGAAAATGTTTCACTGCTTCATTTTTGTCTGGATCGGGTTGAATTCCGGCTCCCAACACAACATGTCCCAGGTACTTAACATGATCGTATCCGAAGAAACATTTGCTAAGCTTAAGCTTCTAATCGGCCTTCCCCAGCAGTTGGAATATCTCCTCGAGATTATGGAGCATCTTAGGAAAAGTCGGATTGTGCGTGATGATATCGTCGAGGTAGATCAGGCACGTTTCCCATTTAATATGGGCAAGAAGGACGTCCAATGCACGTTGCATCGTTGCTGGAGCATTGCACAATCCGAAGGGCATGCGCACGAACTCGAACAGTCCTCGGTGACATGAAAAGGCGGTTTTTGCAATGTCTTCTTCCTTAACATGGAGTTGCCAGTACCCACTAGCTTAGTCCAGGGTCGTAAAGTACTGGGCGCTGGTTAATGAGTCAAGTGCATCGTCGATACGCGGCATCGGATATTGGTCGATGCACATTTGTTCATTGAGTTTGCGGTAGTTGACGGAAAATCTCATTCCTCAGTCCTTTTTCATAACTATGACCACAGGGCTGGAATATTTGCTCGCACTTGGTCGTACAATGCCATGTCGGAGCATTTCGTCCAGTTCTTTGTCGATGATCCCACAAACACCGGGTGATGTACGCCTCGGCGGAATATGCACAGGCTGTAGTCTTTGCGTATCTATTCGATGAGTCTCTATCAAAGAGTCTCAAAGTTCTCCGGCATTGGTGGCAAAAACATGTCGATATTTTCTTAACGGCAGCATTTCTTCTCGTTGATCAGTCGAGAGGTTTGGGCCGATGTTCCACGCAAGATCCTCACCTGGAGGGGCTGGGTGAACACGGTTGGCTGTCGGTATTTCACAGTTTGGTTCGGAGTTGCCAAAAGTACGTTTGGTTACTTTGGCGGTTGATAATAATTGTCCCACTGTCTGTCCTTTCGGTAGGTGGACAGGCATGTCGCTGAAGTTGGCAATAATGGCTTGGCACAATCCGGTATAGTTCAGGGTCATGATGCCATTTGCAAGCTTCACACCTTTCTCAGTAACTAGCATCAGTAGTCCTTCTAAAAGACAATCAGCTAAATTACTCGAAGAGATCGGATAGCAAAGATTGATGCCCAATTGCATCAGCGGTGGGATGCAAATGTCGTCAACAGTTCGTACGAGCTGGCATTTGTTGTTGCTCGGTGTTTCTTCGATGTGAGCAATGGCTTGCTCAACTTTGTGTCCGGATTTGTCAATCTGCGAAAGACACTCTTGAAGTTTGTCCCAAAAGTAGACAGCTGGTTCACATTGGTCGATGACGATGTGTGCTTTCATGCCAAAATCATTTCCTAGAATCGGTCAATGTTTTCCTTGCTTAAGCTGTCATTACGCAGAACTTGTGCGGGATTGTTCTATCGCGTAGACGAACGGCAAGCTGGATGGTTCCCTCCATAGGGATTTCTTCTCCATTGGCGGCGACAATTCTTGGTTTATTGGTCTTCTTGATCGGCACTTTAAAACGCTTGACTAAGGATTCGGGAATGATACACACTAGCTCCTGAGTCAACCAAAGCCATCGTAGTTATTCGGTTGAGGCGTACCACGACGGACTGTAAACCTCCACTTATTGTCGACGTCTTTTGAACAGGACGGCCCTGTCCAGTGTCTCCGTTGGCAAGGTTTAGATCATCAACTCGTTGTTGCATAGCGGTGTCTTCAATAAGAGAAACGCATTCAAAGATCGCTTCGTTGGAATTGTTTGAGTAATACTCTTCCATCAATCCGGTGATTAGAGCATCGTCATCCTCGCTGGATGTTGACAACTCTTGGGTTCTTGTAGCTTCTAGCTTGCGTGTGGTTCTCTTTTTCCTTAGCACGATATTGTTTCGTATGTTCAGTTAACAGTCGTTTGCACTCGCGGGCGATATGTCCAGTTTTACTGCAATTGTAGCACTTCAGTCCGGGTAATGCAGCTGGGGAACTTTTGCCTTTTGTCTTCAGTTTAGTTCCGGTCGCTGTAGGTTCAGGTTTCGGTGCTGGTGCTTTAGGTCGCACGGCTGCTTCCTTCGGCGTGTCGGTAACGGTGTGCAGCTTCTCACGCTTGACTTTCGGAGTCACGGTAGTTTTGTTGGCCTCCTTAGATTCCCATTCAATGACCTCTTCAACGGTTTTGCAGGACTTCAAGAGTTTCTGCATTGTCTTAGTATGGATTCCTCCTAAGCGCTGAAAAATATCCAACCATAGGCCTTGTCGGACGTGGGTGATCAAGGTGGACTCGGCAATGTTTGGGTCAAGGCGTTTCCAAAGGCGAATCTTTTTGTTGGAGTACTCGCTCACCGTTTCATCGTCGAGTTGCGTTCGGGCAATGGCTTCAACTTGTCAATCGGCCAAATACGTCGAGGAATGGAAGTAATCCAGGTACATGGTTTGTTCGTTTTCCCAAGTCCCAGCAGTGATCGCGTCAATGTTTCAGTCGTACCACGTGCTTGCAGTCTTGACTAACGTTTTGTAAAAGTTCTGCTTGCGATCTTTATTTGTCCAATGTTTAGATTTTGTAATAGACTCGAAACGATCGAGGTGGTCATCGGCGTCCGTTTTTTCATCGTATTTCGGTAACATTGGCCTCACTTTCTTGTATGTCGACGATGGTGCAGGAACTGAAGCAGGCGATGGCGGCGGTGCTGCTTGTACCTGTTGAAGAATCTGCATAAATTGCTGGGCCTGTTTAGCGTTGGCTTTGGATCTTCTGTAAGAGTGCTTTTTGTCGATGCAGTCGAAGTCTTTCATGCGATTCGTCACCCAGAGCACGACGTCTGGCTTCAGCATGAGTGAGGGCTGGCGTAGAAATTCTATGAACTGGACGAACTGTTTCAGCGGCGGATTCTCCAACTCCACTGTCAGATGGTCTGGGCGTTGAAGTCATGAACTCTTTTGGTCGAGCTTCAGTGGCTTCATAACGTGGATCCGGATCCGAGACAGTCGGGATTCGAGGAAGTCTTCGGGGACGTCGACTCCGTTTATCAGATGGTCCTGATTGCATCCAGAAATGGGTCTCCTTTCAAGACCAGTGCCAGTTGAAGTTTGTCTGAAGAGTTCTGAAGTCAGCTCCTGCAATTAGCCTCACTGCAAGGGGCGGTCGGAAATCTTCAATCGGAGGTCGAGCGGTGTCCAGGGTCCCTTTGGAATCGATTCCAGGAGTTCCAAAACGTTGCTATTTTTGATGGGAAAAAACATGGCAAAACAAGAAAAATCGTTTTTCTTGGTGGTCACTGTATCATTGAGATACGCGATTTATTGTTGTTTTAACAGTTCCCAGTTCCCGTGGACGATCTATCTTCAAAAAGGGTTGGGCAAATTAAATTAAATTAATGTCATAATTGTCACCAACTCAATAGTCCTTGATGACGACGACAACATTGTCCAAGAAAAACCGACGATCTTGGAATGTGAAGGTTACCCCATGCATTTTTTTTCGAAGGAATCACTTTCATCAGAAAATGCGCGCCGTTTTCCCGCTCTTTCGTGTTGGTGGAAACGCAATGTTTTTAACGTTGATTCTCGCTTTCATAGAATGCAAAATCAATCAGAGAAAGTTATTTAACAACGAAGTAAACAACTTACTGCTCATCACAACCATGGGGCGTTTTCATAAGATGGCGGCTTGCTGGAATTTCGTCCGGAATTCACCTCCAAATTCGCATATCTGGAAGGGTATTTCCACAATGATAAATGTTCGATTTTTCGATTCTGGCTGATCGCATCCGGTGGGGCACGGTACCCCGCACCTCCACCATGTTAAGGGGTAACTACTTCGGGTGGTAGAGTTTTCGTATTTTTCTTCTTTTTGTCCCTTCGTTGACGGGGTCGCATGCCCACCAGTTACTCAGAACGAGTGAAAATCACGGTAGAAACAGGTTACCCAAAACCAAAACACTTTATTCTTAAATTGGCTTACAACGCGATAAAGAAGCCCACACTTCAGCACTTGGGCATGGAAAACGACTGGCCGATGCCAGAGTCTAAGAGAGACTGCTAATTTTTCTCTACCTGAGCATAACAGGTTAACTCTGGTTTTTGCTCAGCTAGGGTGGGGCTAAGCATAACAATAGCATTAGGAATGCCCTCATTTGCATTTTCGTATGCAAATGAAGGCCCCTGGGGAAGGTTAAACCAAACACATATATGAAGTATTCACATGCAATTCACATTCAACTGGATCAAAACAGCAATATCATTGCCTTGTATCAAAATAAACAAATCAAATGTAGAAAATTCCACCACCATGCACCACCTCTTGGTATGATCGTAGTCTCTACAACAGGTTGTAAAGTACTCATAGGCCTACATCCTTATATATAAAAGTGAGTTACTAATTATTTTTCCACAGCAAAGGCTTTTGAACGGCTGGGTCGATCGCCCTGA
>JAQIXP010003687.1:0-12628 GCA_034700285.1 Proteroiulus fuscus
ATGAAGTTTTATGCTTTGGATTGATATAAATCATGCCACCCCGACTTTTTTCAATGCCACCCTAACCACCATGGTCTACGGGGCTGCTATATATATAGATCTATTTGGTTCATATCCACCATACAGTAAGGTCAGGGAAAGGTAATGAAAAGGAAACAAGTCAGAAAAACATATTTTTGGGAAATGTCAAAAAAATTGTTTTTTCTTAAGCAAATAGCTTTTGTCAGGAAAAGTCAAAGGAAAGGAATTGTCAGGTAAAATATAGTTGCTTGTCTGGTAAAGTCAGGATTAAGCATTTTGCAAGGAAAATTGTTTTTGTCAGGAAGAAAGAGAGAACTTTTTTGTTAGGGATACTCAAAAAAAAACTTTTTCTTTTGGTCAAGAAAGTCAGGAAAAAAAGCTTTTGTCAGGAAAAGTCTGGGGAAAAATAGAGTAAAAATTTAACATTACAGTATTTTTTGGAAAAACAAATTGCTATAAATTTTAATACTTTGGAAAAATAGATCTTATATTTATTTGTACATACATTGTGGACATATTTCTATATAATCTATATATTCCATCCATCTAACTGCCCAACCAAAATGCTGGCCATGTCACATCATAATTTATTCTTATCATTTGCAGGTTGAATCTTGCGGCACCCAGTATTAGGCTTCTGTGCATACAAATGGAACTCTGTTCCATGAATCTGAGAACCTATTTAGAAAAGTTGACAGCAGCAGATGTTGGTAATATAACAACTGATAGGAGACACTGGTACATCTTTTCACAACTATGCAAAGGACTGCAGCACATCCACGACCTCAACATCATTCACCGTGATCTTAAACCCGACAACATATTCTTATCCAAGGATCATCAGGTGAAAATCGGTGACTTGGGAATTGCAAGAACTTTACCTCAAGGTGTATCTGCTGGAATAAATTTAATGGCTATTGGAACAGTATTCTATATGGCACCTGAACAATCAACTTGCACTTATGGAAAGGCTGTTGATATCTTTGCCCTTGGACTCATCCTTGGTGAGCTTTTCTTCCATCTGGAATCAGTCATTGATCTGCTGAGATTCTCCATTATGTTGAGAAATGGTCATATTCCACAAGCACTGTCCAAAAACAATCCGAAAATTGCCAAACTCATTTTGGCTATGGTGAAAGAGAATGTTTCCTTACAGGATATAGCACGGATCAGCAAAGATATTAAGAAGGACTTATGGAGGGATTATCATTATGGCGTAAGATGTTATGGATGCAACATGCAACCAATTGTAGGAATGAGATATCGCTGCAAGAAATGTCCTGATTTTGATTTCTGTGAGACATGCATAACTAACGTTAGGCATGATCCTACGCATACATTTGAAAGACTCAGTGAAAGACAAACTGTTAAAAGGTGATTCATTAGACATCTTCTAGCCAGCGATGAAGAAAGCCACATTAAGTACAAATGTTTTAAATGCGGAAAACGTATTGAAACCCAAACTGCCCATGCATGTCATACTTGCAACAATGATACATTCTACTGCAAAGATTGTTTTGCAGCTTCCAAAATACACACTAAAATGCACACATTTGGTGTGGTTACTGTTAATCATGATGAAGAAGTTGAAGGGTCCTCTGCAAGGGAGGAGATAATGCAAAGGTTCCGTATGCTTATGGTGAACAAATTGCTTGACCGAAAGGAAGATTCATAATAGACCAATTTCATGGCAAAATGAAAATGACATGAAGTTTTGAAATCACTTCCATGATAAATCTATAAAGTATTGAAGCTGGAATAAGATTGTTATTTGATGTAAAGTTTACTCTGAGTATCCTGTATAGTTAAGGTAATCTATAACACGATATTTACACATTGGTAACTTAGGCATTTCATTAAATCATGCCTTAAAATTTGGAAAAAGAAGTTAAAATACTTTATATATGAATGATTTTCAAGGATTTATTGTATTCTTTGTAAAACAGAAAATTGATACACAAAAAACATTAACTTTTGTTTTTATGTTTTGTCCTATTTTGGGTGATACAGTGATATTTGATGTACCTTGATGATTATTAAAGACATAGTATGATATACAGTATTTGATTATTATAAATAAATGTACTTTCTGAATGAAATACGTATACATAAAAATTTTATACCACTTCAGTTTATATAACCAAGTGTGTGACCAATAAACACCTTTGCTAAAACATTTCTCTTACTGGCAGAGGAAATCAATACAAAACTTTTTTAATGTATCTCTTCATGAAATCAACTATGTAAATATCTGACAAATAATCATTATACACATGTAAATTTCCATACCAAATCGATTATCATAATTTATCCTTAAAATAGTACCAACAATTTGCACTTATCATTAATGTTTGCCATTGAATACGAAAGGATAAAAGAATCATGAAAAAAAGAGAACGCTATTGTTTGCCCGATTGTCTATCCCAAATGGAGTTGGTGAACAACAGAACATCAAAAATCAGGAATTTTTCAACCTGAATCCGGGCTCCAGGTTTTAAGACAAGTGTCTAAAGAATTTAATCAAAAACTGGTGACAAATCCTTTTTCCCAGTGAAGATTTTATAATGAGATAAAATTTTTAACAAATGGTGATACAATTTTGGCAATTTCAGATGCATTTCTACGGGACAATTAAAAAAGAATGCTTCTTTATGGCAAGTTTAGAACATTGCCATCATAGTCCGTGGAATTTATAAAAAATATTAAAGAAATGTTCCAGAAAGTTGAAACAATATTGCAGACAAGTTACCTGCATAAACACCAAGCTACCGTGATTGCCCAATTGAACAATGCAAGAATGACTCGGTCTATGAGTTCATGGAATAAAAGGTGAGACTGGAAATCTGTAGACCCATTTATAAAAAAAATTTTTATGGGACACAGATGACCAGAGATACAAACTTGTCTTACTGACTGTAGAGTGTAGATGTACAATAAGTACTGGGTCTCAGCATCGAAATAGAAACTGACAGAAAAGAAATGCGTAGAAAGCTGTTGTAAAGCAGAAGAAAACAGTCACCCAAGAAGGACATGAGTATACATATTCACTCGTTTGAGGGTATGGTGTCAGATATTCACTCAGTGGCCATTTTGACTTTGACCGAGTGTAGCGAGGTCAAAGTCAAAATGGCCAAGGAATGGTAAATGTCTGGCCCATACCCTCAAACAAGTGAATATATGTCATATACCATGGGATCAACTATTTTGATCAATTCTACATAAAACATCATTAGTTACATTTAAATTATTTAAAATTAATTTTAAAATTGACAATTAGTTTGGGTTTTATTTGAAAATTTAAGATTGGTTTTCATCCATTTTCTTCTCAGAAGGAATTGACTTCTCAGAAGGAATTATTAAGATTACCCATACCAGAGAACAATGGAGATAACCTCACCCCATGATATATATGCATTTAATGGAAAATAAAACAGGAATAGGCTCCAAAGAATGTAGAAGAATGGGACATGCATACCAGAATTTTAAATAGTTCCAGACTCAATTGTTTGCCACAACTGTGGTATAAGAGATGCAAAGCAGTCATTTGCCAGTCTAAGAAGAATGATGATTGGAGACTGATACTGTTGTGGAAACTGTCAGGGGCGTGCAAGGGAGAAGTTCCACAATGAACTTTGGAAAATAGATACAGCCAAAATGAGCAGGATGATGACAACGTATGTTTGTTTGTTTGTTAAATCCCCTACCGGGCTACGAGCATTTACACTCTTTAGTGCCCTTCTTGGGAGAAAAGGGGGAGGTGGGAGGGTACTTGCGGTTGTGGCCGACTAATGGGAACTGCCCCAGCATTCACCTGGAAGGACCATGGAAACCACGAAAACCAATTCAAGGCAGCCGACCTTGGGAATTGAACCCAGGTCTCCCGAATGCCAGGCGGTAGTGTTAACCACTACACCATCTTAGCTAACCATCACAAGTTTCTGTGATGGTTAGAAAACAGGAGACCATTGCAGTAGTAGACAGGGGTGTCAGCTGATGAATGGTTTCTGTGAAACATTCCTACTCCGGTGGAAAAGTGTGCTGATTCCCAAGTTGTAACCTTAAATGGTGATATGTTACTTGTTACCACTTACTGGACATGCAAAATCTGAACATTAAAATTTGTGGATGCTACTTTAGATATAATTTATGTGCTAAAAGGAGGATCGTCAGACAATGACATGTTAATGCCGGGTGTTTTTGGTCATACAGTGAGACTGATCATCATTCCAAGTGGTCCATCTGCATATTTTGAAGATGACTATGCTAATACAATCAAGTTTCATTACCAGTCAACAAAGGTAAACTTGCAAAGCCACAAAGAAGGCAGTGTGAGGCAAGACGCTGGCTTGTGGGTCAGGGGTGCACTCACTTAGCAGCGAAAGGAGAGTTCCTCAAACTCGGGGTGGTCGCAGAACCAATAATGAAGCAGTTAAATTTATTTAAACATAAATTTAATGAAGAATACTTTCTGTATGAAAACAGACGCATTTAACAAAAGGTGCAAAAATACAAACAGCGCGATAACAGGAATTAGCTCGACTGTCTTGTCCAAAGCTCAGGCTAGATCTAATGATTATCAGTTAATCAATTCAGCAAGTAGGCTCGTATGGCCTGATCAGTGGCATCAATAGTGGTGTTTTTAAATACAAGCCATGTCTGGCTTGGCTTAATCATGTCCTTGGTATGGCTTATTAACCTAGACCAAGACTTTAAAACCCTTTTGGCTTGTTGTTTAAACCTGGCGTCTGCTCATTCTATATTGATTGGAGCCCTGTGTATGTCGTCTGCTAAAGTTGAATGTGAGGGTGGAGCAAGACAAAATAAGGCAGGTTTTTGGTGCCTCATTTGTCTCTTAAGACAAATGAGACTGCCAACATTTAAAAACAGTTTGTCTTGCAAGACAAACTTAAGTCAGCTTAATTTAAAAACGTTTTGCTTGTTTTGACTTAAGATGTCTTGCATTTAAAAACACCACTATTGGGTAATTAGTCCGATGATGTCACTGATGCAATTTACATTATAATTGCCAACAGCTAAATTAGTGAATTTCCCCACAATCCTGGCCTAGGAATGCAGCGAAACATCACAGCAGTGACAGAACTAAATGACAACACTGCCCCATACATGATTCCATTGCAGCAAGCACCAGCAGCTGTTACTCCAATCAACAGGACTTACCTGCAAAGTGCACCTCATGGCGACTACACTGATAAACTTTCATCACGTGTTATGAAGTTTTGCAATAGTTTCAAACTAGTGTCTCAATAAATTTCAAATCCAGACACTAGCAATGCTTGGTTATGCAGACTGATGTGACCTCTGACACTGATGTGACTAATCAATGCAGCAGCCAGTATTGAAAAGTACCCGGTAACGATCAACTGCTTTGTTTTGATCATTATAGTGCAATTCATTTACAATGATGTGATTTCTCACCATCAACGTTTTATTTTCGAAAAAGTGATCTATTCTGCATCATCCAAGTGCAAGAAGGACTCGTGGAAGTATGGTTATACTTACCTGATCCTAGAGGAATTTTAAGCCATTTTATTGGAACAAGGACATTGTTTGAGTTGTATAATATCCTGAAAATCATGTGCCATATGACAGAAATGGCTCTGCAATTCAAATACAGAATAATGCAATGCAAGCTGCATCGGCTCATGATGTGCCTTCAAGATGATCAACTGCAACAGAAGCTCAGCAGGTTGCCCCACTTTGTGCAATCAAACAGTTACAGCAACACAAGTTACACAGTTACAACACAGTTACAGCAAGTTAACTAACTAGTATCAACAGTTCTGCAAGCTACTGAATCAGTAGTGCTGCCAAATGGATGCATAGGTGCATTTAGGGGGGAGGGCCCTGGGGGCCCGGGCCCCCCCTTGAAATCGTAAATACATGGTAAAATTCCACCGGGCCACCCCCTTGAGATCAAAAATACATTGTAAAATTCCATCGGGCCCCCCCTAACAGCAGGTCTAAATGCGACTATGAATGGATGGGAACTCTAGTTCAAAGGATGGCAACAAATGACAACTACTTAGTTTGTTGCTCTATAACTGCCACGAGAATTATGGCATTACATTGTTGAGATGTAAAGGTACGACACTACACACTCTGACTACCGAGGAACCTAGTGAGGAACGAATGCCCATGGTACTACCTAGTTGAGTTGTTAGGGCCGTTCGGGACAACAAAGATTTGTAGCTGGTGCTGATTGATCTTTACGACTGAAAGCTGATTATCTACTCTGCACAATCATGATGCCACATCATCCATTGGATTTGATGTCAATTGGACCTTATGATGTCAGTGGAAGCAGTAACACAGAAATGCATTTTGCACCAAGTCAGACTCTACTTCCTCGATGGTAAATTTTGTCAAATTTTTAATTTCGTACTCATATCAACTTCTTCTGCTTGTTCTTTAAGAATAACTGTTCATGAGGTGGGACTTTTAACTATAATTAGTGAAAACTTTCAATGGTTAACTAACCTTGTGCTTCCTTAAATTTCAATTCATTCAAATATCCTTGTTTCTGATTGTTGTTTTAAATTTTCTGACAATGAAGCTATGTATAATGTATAAAATTAGAACGTTTTATCGATTACACTTTCTAGTAATGCTAACCTCATAGTGAGAAACAGTCTACATCGTTACTGAAAACTTTAATACCTAGATATCTATGATCTTTAAGGTGCTGTAAGGAGCCTTCCAGGTGGCATTTAAAATGTTGACTTATTTTCTTAGTCAAAATAATCAAAAATATTAATTCAGTTGACATTCCAGCAGAAAGGGATTTAGCTACTATTTAGTCATAAATAATGCATATTTAGTGGAATTTTCTGAAATAATAATACCTGAAATATATTTCAAGTGAGGCATTTCAACACTTAATATTGTATTTTATTTCTACAGGCTTTTAACGTTGTTTTTGGGGGAATGTTTTTCATTTGCACTCTTGATTATAATATATACTGTAATGTCCATCATATCAAAATGCTAAATTCTTTTTAGAACATGTTCTGATAAATAGTATAATATTCGGCTATATTTACAACACAATTGGCAAATGATCATCCGTAATTATATTGATGAATATTAGTGTAAAAATATTAACACTTATGTACAAGCACTTCCTATTCATAAACATTCTCACTATTTAAAATTATAAAGAACCAATTATTATTTAATGAGAAATTTTTGGCAAAAAATACATTCATAATTTAGTTAGGATACTGTAGTGTTTTTAGGATCAATTAACAATGTTAATAAAAATTTCTGAGAATTCTGTTTCAATTTGGCAAAAATTTGATAAATTTTCCTTCTAACTTTGGTAAAATCTACTTACAGTTAAAAAAATAGGAAATATTACACAAAAATATCAATTTAAAATTAAAAAAAATAGAACTAAGACAAAAATTCAAATTTAAGGAAACTATTTGCTTATTTTTGTCAAATATTTTTCGCAAATAATGTTAGTAAATGCAAATTCCGAACTTCAACAATTTTGAAAAAAATGGAAAACAAACAATTTTTTTTTGATAAAATAAAAATAATAACAAAATTACCAATAATTAATAAAAAACAAAAAAAACGAAAATTTTTTATGACTTCTAAAATTTGTTAATAAAATTTTTTGCCAAAACATCTTTTTTTTTTTTTAAAAATTAAATAAAAATACAAAGGTTAGGGACTTCAAGTAAATGGCATTTTGGCTATTAATTTTGTTCTCAAAATTCAGCAAAAATGCGTATAAGTTTATTATTTTACGAAAATACACGTGGATTATTTTAAATTTGGCAAAAATATTTGCATAATTTTTTGAATAGTTCAAATATTATATCAATAAGGATATAGTAGGCCTACAAAAAATTGCATTCTTAATTCCAATATTGGAAAAAATACTGCAGAAAAAATATAATTTAGAAAAAAACAATCAATTTTTGAAAAAACTCTGCTTAATAGGTATAATTTTGAAAAATAATATAAAAATATGAAAAATTCTAGGTACTATCCAACATTCCATCCCCCACTTTACTAGACACATGTACATTACGGTGGCCCTTACGCACTAACGAAGCTAACGGGCTAACGAAGCGCTAGCGCTTCGAACCAACTATACATCTCTTTTCCCCCGTAATGTACATGTGTCTAGTAAAGTGGGGGATGGAATGTTGGATAGCGCCAAATTCTAAATTAATAAATGGATCTTTATAATTATTCCTTTCAAATTCACCAATAATAACATTATCATGCTCAATTTTAGGATATTGAGACACAAAATCTAGCAAATTATGCTTATTTAGTTTTAAAAAAAATTAAAAAATGGCATTTTTCGTGCATATACACTGATACAATTCAGTTCAAATCTAAAATACAATTGTGCTATAACAACGGCTCTCTTATCCAGTGCAAAATACAAGCCAATTTCAATCGAAAATATTCATCTCTATTTTCAATAAAAAATAATTTAACATTTTCAGTTTTATTATTTGATATTAGAACTATTATGCAAAAATGACCCTGACTTCATAAATTCCCCACATTTTCAAAATATTCTGGCAGTAAAAACAGTCAGGGCGAGATCAGTCTCCGTCCATAAATGCATTCACCATTTTCAAAAATTCACAATAAAAAAACCATAAAAGATAGTCAAAAACGGATTTCACGGTAACATTAAGCCAAAATCAAAGTTTCGTATATCAAAATATGATCATTATCCTCATCTTCAATCTATTTAATTTTGCCATGCATATATGGATGAATGCATCAAATTCTGACAACATGCTACCCTACAGGCGGCACAGGCCTCCGTAGTTTTACAAATTCCTATTATCAACATATCAGTATTTCAACAGGTTATTAAATACTCATTTCTGCTTGAATTATGCTAGAAAAATGGAGAAATAAATTGGGTGCTTACCGAGTATCCATTGTGCTCAACAGTAGTTACTAGAAATATCCAAAACGTAGTATACAATCCACATTAAAATGGCACTTTTCTACCGTTTGAAATCAGTTAGGCTTAAGAACACAACTCAATATTACATGATGATTATGTACACTAATTAATTACACCGTCACTGATTAAAGTTGCATTGTTCATGACCTCGTTGGGCACCAGAATGAGGTGTAATGACCCTCCAGGATCCAAAAAACTCAAAAGTTTGTAACGAAAATGCTACGCTTGCGTTTAGATCCATTTTTTCGTGCTCGCTGGGGCCCACTTCCAGTTACACTTTGCTCTCAATAGATGGCACTACCTAACGACCACAAACTGCACTTTTGGAATTTAGAATTTGCTCACAAAATTCTCCGAAATTCTCGAAAAAAATATTTGTTTGTGACAAATTTCTTCCAAAAATACCAAATATTACTAAGGAATTTTATGTATTGCAGAATTGGGGATGATTCGGGAAGGGTGCAAAGATTCGAAAGGGCTAAGACCGATTTGGGAAGTTGAGATTTAAAAAGGAGCGTTCAAATATTACGTGCACTAAATTTTGCACTTTTCAAATTCAAAACGATTTAGAAGATTTTGCAAGGATTTAGCGCTCAATTTAGACAATGTTGAATGAAAATTAGAAGATTTTGTTATTAATTGGGTGGCAATTTATAAGATTTTGGAAGGACATAGGATTCAATTTAGAATATATTGGTTGAAAATAAGAATTTTGCATTTCTAGAAGATTTAGAAGTCAATTTAGAAGATTGTAGGTAAAAATTTGAAGATTTTGTAAGGATTTTGGGTGATGATTTGAAGATTTTGTAAGGATTTTGGAGGATAATTTAAGAAATTTTGGAGGGATTTGGGCCCAGTTTATAAGACCTGATGTCAATTTAGAAGATTCTAGTTGCAAATTGGAATTTTGTATGTTTAGAAGATTTAGGATTCAATTGAGAAAATTTTAGATGAAAATTAGAAGATTTTGTAAGGACTTGGGGTGCAATTTAAAAGATTTGAAAAGACTTACGATTCAATTTAGAAAATTAGGGCTCAATTTAGAATATTTTGGTGGCAAATTAAAAATTTTGCGGTACTAGAAGATTTAGGAGTGAATTTAGAAGATTTTGAGTGAAAATTCGAAGATTTTATAAGGATTGTGGAGTTTAATTTAGGAGATTTTGGAAGGATTTGGGCCCAATTTAGAAGATTTTGGATCAAATTAGAAAGTTATGCAAAGATTTTATGTCAATTTAGAACATTGTGGTTGCAAAGTGGAATATTGAATGTTTACAAGATAAAGGATTCAAATTAGGAAAATTTTGGTTGAAAATTAGAAGATTTTGTAAGGACTTGCAGTGCAATTTAAAATATCCTGTAAGGCTTTAAAAGTTCCATTTAGAAGATTAAGATTCAATTTAGAAAATTTTGGCTGCATATTAGAATCTTGCATGTTTAGAAGTTTTAAGCTTCAATTTGGAATATTTTGAGTGAAAATTAGAAGATTTTCAAAGCACTTGGGTTGCAATTTGGTAGATTTGGGAAGAATTTGATTTCAATTCAGAAGATTAGGATTCAATTTAGAATACTTTAGGAGCAAATAGAAGGCCTTGATGTCAATTTAGAAGGTTTTGGAAGGATTTAGGATTCAAATTAGAAGAATTTGAGTGCAAATTAGAAAGGTTTTGTAAGGACATGGGTAGTGGGTGCAATCCACAAAAACTCGAACATAGAATTTGAGTAGGAATTCTGACAAATGCTAAATTCCACAAGTTTCTCAGTTTCCACTGCAAAAGGTCCTGGAATTTCTTTGAAAAATTTCTCAAGGATTTCCATTCAACGTTTTAAAAACATTTCCCCCGAATAAAAAAATGAAAAAATATACAAAAATGACAATAAAAACAATGAAATATACATATCAAACAAGAGTTCTATAAATTAGCGAGCATTAAATAGACGAGTACAAAAAAACTGGAATGTATCTTCGGCTAACACCAGAGGGCGCTCTACGCAAAAGTCCAATAGGGCGGGGGCTGCATTTTCACATTTGCCACCCATCGAAGCCGCCCCTGGCACCACCCCTGAAATTCCTAAAAAAACTACAGCGAAGCCGGCTGTGCCGTCCCCGGATCATCACCGCCCGCCGCCATCGGCTGCTGGATCGCCGCCAGCACGTCGTGTTTCATGCGCACATACAGCCGCCCATTCGTCCACGGATTCTGCAACCTGAGCGGGCAGAAGTCGTCGCGCAGGCACCGCTCGCGCGCCCCAATCACCGCCACCAAGCAAAAGTTGTTCAGCTGTTCGAAGGCGTACAAGGGCGCCCGCCGCTCCTTGATGGCGGCGGCCATGTTCAGCTGCTTCACCACCAAGTTGATGACCTCACGGGCGGTGGTGGCCGGGGTCACGTGCAGCTTGATGCTGGCGCCGCCCCCCAGTCCAGTCTCGTAGGCGGCGTACACCCTCAGGATGCCCAGTTCGGCCTCGGGCGCCGCTCCCACCGGGCCGCCCTTTTCCTCCGGCGCTTCTCCCTTCTCCTCCTCCTCAGGAGTTACCTCCTCCAGGCCGCCCCTCTCCTCTTCGGCATCCGGCAGGTGCACCTCCGGCGGCGGTGGTGGCGGCCGGAAGCTCTCCAGGG
The DNA here is from genome assembly GCA_034700285.1 of Proteroiulus fuscus. Taxonomy (NCBI): domain Eukaryota; kingdom Metazoa; phylum Arthropoda; class Diplopoda; order Julida; family Blaniulidae; genus Proteroiulus; species Proteroiulus fuscus. Next base: position 11,610 of record JAQIXP010003687.1, read on the forward strand.
GCGTCTCATCGAAAGGGATCTCCCCGCTGGACACTGACCTCAGGCTGGGGGTCAGACTGACCAGGTCAAAATTTGACGACACGCTGTCGTCCGTGACAGTGACCCGGACGTCGCGGATTCCCAGCGCCGAGAAGGAGTCGCTGTAGGACTTCGGAATGCTGCTGCTCTTGCTGCGGGTCATGCCGCCCCCGCCCACCCAGCGCTTGGACTCGACCGTGGGGGAGAGAGGGATAGGAACCTGAAGGCTGTAGCCGCCCTTGTCGACAGGAAGGGACAGTTTGCCGTAGCTCCGGAACGTGGGGAAGTGGACCGACTCCATGCTGCGGCCGGAACTGATGCTGGGGTTGGGGCTGGGACTGTAGGAGCGGTCGCGGCAGAAGTTGGCCGAGTCCGGTAGGGGAGAGTAGATGTCGAAACGGTCGTACAGAAGCAGGAGACGGACACCGCCGTTCACCTGACGGTCCCTGGCGTACGTCAAGACGTCCATGATCCAGCGCATGCCCTTCCACGTGTTGTCCACTTGACCTTGGAAATCCTGGAGCTGGCTTAAACGCAGCTTGGCTGAAGCCACTTCGCTGGACGAAAATGCCTGTAAAATTGTTGAATCTTAGAAAATTTGGCAATATTTGTAGCAAATTTTTGCAGAATTTTTAGGAAAATTTTCCAGAATTGTTAAGGAAATTTTCCAAAACTTTTAGTAAATTTGTAGGAAATTTTTAGGAAATGTTCCAAAAATTTTAAGAAATTTGTAGCAAATTTGTAGTCAATTTTTCCAAATTTTTAGTAAATTTTCCTAAATGTTTAGTATATTTTCCAAAATTTGAAGTAAATTTTCATAGGAAATCTTACAAAATTTTTTAGGAAAGTTTCTAAAATATTTTGGGAAATTTTCCCAAACTTTTAGTTAATTTGTAGGAAATTTTTAGTAAATTTTCCAAAATTTTTAGTAAATATTTAGTAAATTTTCCAAAATTTTTAGGAAATTTGTAGGAAATTTTTAGGAAATTTTCCTAAATGTT
>JAQIXP010003688.1:0-12626 GCA_034700285.1 Proteroiulus fuscus
ATTCCAAATATGGTCCAGGACAAATCATGTGCAATGTCAATTTTGGTAGGGGATTCCAAATTGGTAGAACAACAATGAGAGAAGCACAGTTTTAAAACCTAAACCAGTAGCATATAGATTGGGAAATGGAGGAACTTGGTTATACGAGGTACCAGAAGAAATTCAATTAACTGTAAATTGTCCAGACTAAAAATATTACACAATGTTTTGAAAGGCCATGGACAATTAAAAATTCCAGATGCATGCATTGGCAGTCGACCAAATTTTGAGATACCACAGCATTTTCAAGGGAAAGATGGGTTCATTGCAACTTAAACACCTAAATAAGCAACTGTCACCAATTATGACATAATGACAGGTGAGGAGTTGAAAATATTAGATCAAGTCTAGTCTATCAAAATCCAATCAAAAGATTTTAGCTGATGCACAACATTTAGGGGCAATTGAATATGTCCCTTTTAAAACTTTGAAGGTTCATTATTTGGATGAGTCAGACAATTTCTGGCAAAGTCCAAATGATGGGTTCAGTTGGCTAATAATTTCATGGGCCATTACATTTGTACTCATAGTATTGGGGTTGTGGATTCGAAGTAAATACAATAAAATTCGGAACTGTGATATTAATTGTGAAAGGAACGACTCCTTTGTAGTCATTCATAAGTCTAAATCACAGCCAGAATTGGTGCATATGGTGACAACCCAGGATGCACTAACACTGCCACCTGAGGTCACAGAAGCCACTATTGAGAAAGTGACTACTCCATATTCCACCCCAAGCTCCCCAGATTCCCCTCAAACCTCTTACCTTCCTGCTCGTCTTGTTTTGTTGTAATCACGTTTAATGATTGTGCTTTTTAGTCATTGTATAATGAATATGTCCCCAACCCTTAGTAAATGTGTAATAAGCATCTGAAGTAAATGCTCATCATGTATGTGATATATTTAACCAGCATATTTAATCCAAGATATTAACTGATATTAACCATAGATATATATATATATCGGCATATGATAATGTAGAGATAGATCCCATGTAATCACCTATTGTATAACCATATAATATTTAACCACAAATAACTTAATGAAGATATAACCACATATATAACCTTATAATCACCCATATTGTCTTACATCTCAAGTGTAACTATAATCACTTACCATATTTAATCAACCTGTTATGCTATATCAAAATAATGTACTCAGTATTATAATGACTTCATATATATAGTAATATAAATGTTGTAATGCATTCAAAAAGTTGTTACCCATTATTTTGTTTTTGTAAGCCACTTGGTAGTTAAGAATAGGACCTGTTAGATAGGCGTGTCCTTGTATTACATTTCTTCTATGAGGCTGCGGGCGTCCCGCGCCGACCATGCTGTTAAGGGCAATAGGACCCTGTTTTCCTTTACCTAGGGCTGTGCCCTCATAGAATATCCAAGAAAGAAAAGCAAACTTTTCTTTAAAAATAAGGGTAGAGTGATGTCATATAGAGGGGGGTGAGAGGATGAAAACTACGCCTACCTTAATTGGAGTCCTCGAGGACGTAGAAGAACCACGGAAGTGCGGGGTCAAAATTTGGAGGAATGAAAATTTCCAGGGATGGCAGAGTGGGGTCCAATGGCTCCATCTGGGCCAGGTCAGGGGAGGGTGGAGATGATGGGATGGAATTATCACTATAATCCAGGAAATCAAGGGAATCATCTCGATATTCCTTAGATGAAAGGGCCGATTCCGGAGAGAGAGGATTGTAGAGGGTGGAGGCAGAAGGAGAAAAAGATGACAATTTGGACTCAAGAGTGACTGTCCCCGTCCTCAGGAACCACTAGCGGGACCGGACCATCTTGAAGAATCATAATGACCATAATAACGTAGAAGTTAGAGTGATCTGTATATGTCAGCCAGAAACACAACATGGGCAAAAATAATGAAAAAATAAAAAATATCCAATTGGCCAAAAACATGGCCACAAAAAATAAATGTAGGGAAAACAAACAAAAACTAATTATCCACAAATTATGGCAAACCAAGATACAAGTTTTAATCAAGAAGCGATCAATAGCAGATGCAACAAGAAAAAAAATCAATATTTGTTATGTCAGGAAAAGAAAATCAAAATCTGCTATGTCAGCAGAAAAGAGCTAAAGACCAAGATGACCGCTAACCCTTTTTTCCTCCATAGGAAAGCTATGAGAAAAACTTTCACGAGCCAAAAGACCAACTTAGCTTGGGGAACAACACCCAAAATTCCTCCTTATGTATCTGGAAGTTAATCAGCACTTTACATGTGTGACGTCTGCCTGGATTCCTAGGCCAGGGATCCAGTTTAGACCGAACATGTAGAATGTAAACTTGCTAGGAATGTAAATTAGCATCAATGACACCACAGAGTAATTAACTGTGATGTCATTGATCAGGCCATACGAGCCTTCTTTGTAAATCAACTGCTGTTGATTAATTAGATCTAGCCTGAGCCTCAGCTGGAACAGTCAGCTGTTTTGTTTTATCGCGCTGATAGTTTGTTTTGCTGCAATTGTAAACGCGTTTGTTCTTCAAACTAAGTATATTCTTTTTGTAAATTAAATCTATTTAATTTAAACAGTCTTTGATATTCGTCTTCGATAACCCTCAGCCTAAGGAACTGCCTTTCGTATGCTAAGCGAGTGCACCCCCGACTACTTGGCTAACGTAACTCCTTACATGGTGGAGGTGCTAAAAGCGAAAAATTGGACGAAAAACAAAAACAATAACGCGTTTTTGTTTGGTTTTTGCGCCGGAATTGCTGAACATTTTTTGTGATTATTGCATTAAGAATTCACCTTTTTTGCAAAGTCATTGCCGTCGTCGCCATTTTTTTTGAATTCCAAACATTGCCAGGCTAGATTCTCTCTTTTTAGAGCGAAGTTTTAAAATTTTGATTTGATTTTAAACTAGTTTTAATGTTGTGTGTGCTAGTGTTTTAAAAGTAATTTTTGGGAATTTTACAGCCCTTTTTACTGAGTGACTGTTTTTTTGCGTGATAGACATTTGTTTTTGCCGGGTTTTTTTTCCCGTGATTCTTCAAGGACAATTTCCGCGCCAAGCAATGCCTTGGCAGAATTGTGCTGCTCTTCCGCTGAATTTGTCAGCACAGTCGACACCAAATTTGCCGCCGCCGTTGTTGCCGCCTCTTGGACATGTTTCAATTCACATGCCTGATCCGAATCTTCAGGATAATGATCTGGATTTCATCCCAGATGCTGTGTATGATCCATACAAAGAACGTTTGGAACAGCTGATGGAAGTCCTTACAAATGAAGTCCAATGTCCGCCGAAAGCTGCACTGCCGAAAATGGGCCGACCAACGTTGCCCATTTATGATGGTACTGGAGATCCTGATGCCCATATTGATCGCTATGAGCATATTGCGAATATGGAATCATAGGATGATGATACGCGGAAGGTAAATTTCTACCGTTCACTAAGGAATACGGCCGATGCATGGCATCAACGCCACGTTGTGTCGCTTCGTGATATTACCTGGACACAGTTGAGGTCCAGTTTTTTGTTGTACTTTCGATCGCCTACTTACCGCGCAGATTTCCATCTTGCTGCTATCCTGCGGAAGCAAAAAGATGACGAGCCGGTTCGTCAATATATCGAGGACAAATCGCGACTATGGTTACGCGCTGAGCCAAACTTATAAGAATCGGTGCTGTTTAACCATGTGTTCCTTGGGTTGCGCATGGATATTGCGGATCGAATTGCTGGTTTGCCCATGGACAATGTCCAACAACTGTTGAAGTCCATTTCCGCTATCGAATTCCAGGAGCAGCACCACCAGGATGTTTTAGCTGCTGTTGCCGGCGCATCGAAGTCGGGTCCACGATGGAGTCCGAAGCCGATAACATCGTCAGGAAAATCTCCACAGTTGCCGTCAGTTGTTTTGGCAAGCTCTTCGAACAGTGCGGCTAATTCGCGCTGTCATCATTGTAAGCGTCCTGGACACTTCATTCGAGATTGTCCTCAGAAGGACACCAGGAAATGTTTTTCGTGCAGTCAAATCAGACATGTTACGAGAAATTGCCCAACCGTTAAGGAACCGCTGGTTAATGCTGAGCAGATAATAGGAGGCCTTTCTGTTAAACAACGTCGAGAAAAGGCCAAGCAGAAGACCAGAATGTTGAAGCAGTTTCAGGCTATTAATTTGGCCTTGCCGGAAACAGAAGATGGCCCATGGTTGCCACATCTTGCCGTGGTAATCAATGGTCATGCAGTTCGAAGTGTCGTCGATACGGGCACTAGTGTGTCTGTTATCGACGAAGAGTTGCTGAAAATAGTCGGACAACAGGTTACTTTGACAAGATTGCCAGAGGTTACCGCTGTAAACGGACATAGTTTGCGGATGATTGGAGTTGTGAATCTTCGAGTTGGAATACGGAATCGCTCGTTCAGTCACCAGTTTTTTGTCGCGAAGGCTGGTCAGCTGGGACGAAAGGATCTCGTGCTTGGATTGGATTTCGGTGCAACGGCTGGCTATATCATCGTGCCAGTTGGACCTGCTGTGTACTTCCAGGATGATTATGTACGTTTAATCACTTCTTGCTGTGCTCCGCCAGGTGGAAAACCGGAAAATCCGCCAGTTGTCCAAGAAAAGATTGTTGTTGCCGTTTCGAACCAGAAGACCCCTACTGAGTGGACTGAAAAATCCAAGCCAATTCGGTCGCAGAAACCTGCAGTTGTGGTGACATGCCAACAGTGTGCCTACACGTGCCAGTCGAAGCGCCATCTGCGAACTCATGTTTACTATGTCCATCGTCGCCGCGCTGGTAAACAGAAATTGTTGCCGAAAGATTTGATTGTCGCCACCGTCGAGCCTGTTTTGCAGTTGGTTCCAGAGTCCAGTGTAGCAGTAGCATCGCCAGAATCGGAAGTTATCATTGTCAACTTACCTGATCCATTGGTGGAGCCTGTGGAAGAGATTGCTGTGGAAAAAGTTGTTCCAGCTCAACCGATTGATACACCAGTGATTGAGCCGACGTCTTTTCTTGTGGAACGCGTCGGAATCGCCATCATCAAACGGTTTGATACTCGCCCGAAATATGTCGATCCGATTGTCATCTCGCAGGTGCCATGTCAGCAGACCCTCACCATTTGGTCTGCAAACATTCGCGATATGGAACCTGCTGATCTGCAAGTGTTGCACTGCCATTACCAAGGACGAGCTTGTAATTACTGCAAGAAGGATTGTTTACAGCAGTTGATGGCAACCCGTCCATCTTGCTAAGATTGCTGTTGCTGTTGCTGTTTTTGAGGAACGATGCGTGACGTAACGTGTTTTTTTTTTTTTGCGGTGAATTGTGTTGATTTTTTTTTTGGGTGTTTTCGGAAATTTTTTTTCTTTTGCGCAGAAGATGATTAATTTTTGAACACTGTTGTGCTGCAGAATCGATTGCATTTGGGTTTGCCGCCTCTTGAGTTCAATAGCCCGTATTTCATGCGTCAACGATAATGCCTTCGAAGTTGATTTGGATTTGACCTTTGCGCCTGCAGCTGAAAATGCCGCTTGACAAATTTATGCTAATTTATGCAAGGAAATGAAGATTAAAATGACCTGATTGGGACACGTATTAACTGCTTGGGATATGATGATATCTAATTGCCTTTATTTTAGAGTCAACCACGTTTTTTTTTCGCAACTTTCACACTGTTTATGATCACGCTGATCACGTTTAATTTTCAGTAGGAATAGTAAGTGATTATCCGCGTTTCATCAAGTTCTTCACGCTGTTTTAAGGAAAGCTTGTGTTGTTTTGCTGCCTTGCTGTTTTTTTTGCCGTTTTTGCCGTTTTTGCTGGTGAGTTACGAACTGTTTGAAATAATTTTTTCGGATTCTTCGATTGACTTTGGATTTGTGCTTCGAGTGGCGAGTAGTGCTCCGCTATTTTGTTGCAGTTGCTGTTTTCGCTGGATTTTTTTTTTTTGCTCGACCATTTTTTGCAAAGTAATAATCAAATTTTTTGGAACTCTCTGTCTAGCTCGTGCTATGGCTGATCGATTGCCAGATGTTTTTGACGATCGTGCTGGACTTAAAGGAAAATGGTACCCAGCTGATGTTATCCAGCCAGGCCTCAAGTTGTTTTTGGCTGCGGAATCTGTACCACAATTCCAGTTGGTGGAGGGATTTCTTCGTCAGACGTTGGATGGTTTGTGCCAGCTGAATGCTATTTTCAAGGATGACTTGGGTCCATACCAGATTGTTGCTGGCTCGCCGGAACACTTTCCAGTTTCTTCGAGAAATGCTTCTGTGCAGACGGTCGCGGTTTCGACTGGGAAAAGCTAAAGTGTGTGCTGACTTGGGGTCAACTGAATTTAAGTCAGTTGGACTGGATTCCGAGTTATGGCATCGGTATGTGTATTCCCGCGTCTCTAATACAGATGCTTTCCATCGCGCAAAGGAACAAGGCTGGTCTCACGAATTCGACCGTCTTCGGGAAACTACTCATTCCGAAATTGGATACAGGTATAGATACACAGTGTGTCTATGCCACGTACCATGCTTTGAGATCGTTGTTACACCACACGTGGGAAGTACTGGACGTTATTACTCATGTTGAATACCGTCAGGCTCGCAAGGCTGATCCATTTGCCACTTATTCGTCGCTACAGCTGTTGCACGCCATCGGACAGTTCTCCACAGGCTTGTTTGTGCCGGAGCTTGCTACTGCAGCATTGAAGTTTTTGCTGCGTAAAGCGAAACGTGGGGATGTCGACGTCGTGCCATCTTCGTATGTTGGAGGGCTTCCGGACGAGGTTACCGTGACCTGTTTGTTATCTGCCGCTGTCTGGATGATATTGGACGACCATGAAGTATATGTGGCCTTTGCCAATTTTGAGCATCGTTGCTTGAACTTGTGGGCTGTTACATCATCTGCCTGTGCCGTGGCCTGGATTGCAGATATGCTTAAGTGGCTGGCTCCAAGGAAGTTCCGGATGCATTGCGGTTGGAGGAAGATCGACCGTTTCCTCACTGATGTGTCGCAGCCTGAAAATGTCAAACATGCGGACATCGTCAAATTCTCACAAAGACTTGCCAGTATGCTGTGCAGACAGTTCTGCCCCGACCAAGCAGAGGGAATAGCCAACCCGCCAGTTCCTGCCCAGGGTGCCATTCCAAAGAAGAAAACGTCAGCGGATGCTGCGTTGCTTATTGATTTGGACACTCCTGCTGTTGGCAACGATGATGCAGAAATGCCAACTTCTGTTGCTCCTTCTGCTGTGCCTCGAAAGCGGATCTTGCTGCCGACAAAGGTGCGATTTGCCGATTCCACGTGCCTGTTGAATGCCGATGTTGAAGAAGAAGACCCGGATTGCTGACTTTGTTGTCGCGCAACTTTTGAATGGTTGAATTGTGTTGTTTTTTTTCTTTATAGAAAATGCTGTTGACGTCGCGTTGCAAGTTGCAATTTGATTGACTGGTACTGTTTTAAGTACTGTATTTGTTAAGCGTGCAGATTTTGCGAAAGTGTATTGATTTTCGTGCTGATTGTCGTAATTTTTTGATATTTGAAATATTTTGTGCTGGCTCTATCGTGCTTCAGGGACTCAGCACAGGCTGAGTGGGGGAGTGTGACATCTGCCTGGATTCCTAGGCCAGGGATCCAGTTTAGACCGAACATGTAGAATGTAAACTTGATAGGAATGTAAATTAGCATCAATGACACCACAGAGTAATTAACTGTGATGTCATTGATCAGGCCATACGAGCCTTCTTTGTAAATCAACTGCTGTTGATTAATTAGATCTAGCCTGAGCCTCAGCTGGAACAGTCAGCTGTTTTGTTTTATCGCGCTGATAGTTTGTTTTGCTGCAATTGTAAACGCGTTTGTTCTTCAAACTAAGTATATTCTTTTTGTAAATTAAATCTCTTAATTTAATTTAAACAGTCTTTGATATTCGTCTTCGATAACCCTCAGCCTAAGGAACTGCCTTTCATATGCTAAGCGAGTGCACCCCCGACTACTTGGCTAACGTAACTCCTTACACATGATTTAATCAACGAAGAAAATACATTGTCAAAACAAACAAACAAACAAGGAGCAATGCTAAAACTTAGAAGTCAAGCAGAATCAAGGCGCCAAAAGAAAATCGATAATGGAATCAACACAAAAGGGCTGCCAACCCTTTCCACCTCTTCCATTAGAAACCTATTTGAAAAACTTTGGAGCTAGAAAACCACCTTATAGCAGGGGACAGCACCCGAAAAACTTTCTGGCATAAGGGCAAAGCTAATTAGCAACGGACATTATACAAATAGTGCAACACAAACATTATGCTGCTCGAAAATAACGATGACTCGGTGAAAACCCTATCTCCAGTGAAAAATATTGAAAAAGCCAACAATGAAGAAAACATTTAATTAGAGGAGAGCCGAAAAACAAATAAAGATGCCATTTCATCACCACAAATTTAATTCCAAAAGTAAACAAGCTGCAACTGAAACGGAATAGGCACTCACATGCATCCCACGCAAGTCACGTGACACTTTAGAAACCAAATAAAAGACGAAGCAAAACCCAGCAAAAAGACAGACTGAACCTGGACCTGGATCGAGAGCAACCCTAAAGAAAGCTATTGGAAGACCATGGATGCACACTGCAATGGGTGAGCGAATTGGATTTTTAAGGGGGGGTTTAATCAGAGTAGGGAAAACCAGTGGCTTAGGCTTAGGAGTTGTGAACTGTATATGATTCAATCAAATTTGCTCACAATTAAAAAGATGGGAAATGCAGATTGGGTTATGTGGTGAATTACTGGGAATTTTACAGACAAGGACCCAGGGGAAGAACTATCTCCTACCAATACGCGGTGGCTATTTTGTACCTGGAAACCATGAAAGGGGTCAGATTCACCCCATGGACCTTAAGGGGGTTGGATTTTGACATCTGTGAATATTTCTTGCATGTTAATTTTAACTGCCTTGACTTTTTCTCTCACAAAATAACTTAGCAATCATATGTATTTGTGCAAATATGATATTCTGAATTTTAAGCTAGTCAAAATGCTGTTTTATTATCAGCAAACAGAACCATACTGGTTTTGAAAGTAGTGACTTCATTTAAAAGGTATTTTAACCACACAGCTTACTTTGTGGCTTCACTTGCTAAGACAATCTCTACTTCTATTGTTGAAATTATTAATAATGATTGATAGTGACTAAGTCATGCAACAGCACTCCCTGCATACATCCATAGGTATGTCCTACCAGGGTAGTCGGGTGGCCCGATTTCATGGCATTATTATTTTGACCAGACCATATGAGGGCTCTAGTAGTTCGTTTTTGCAAATGACGGAAGGTCACGGTGAAGGTTAAGTTAAAAACAGGGACGTTACCAGAATTGACCAATCACATCAAGGAGTCATTTCTGTGGCTAATCGCACGTGTTAAAAGTATAGGATGTTGGAAACAAGATATGGCCATCTAGCGTCAGATATTGGCAACTATGGAACTGCAGTCACAATTCGAACGCCAGTTGATATGGTCGAAAAAGCATTAAAGCAGATGACAGTTCCTTCACCTAAATATACTACACAGTGATCCATACTGCCAGGGACGTCATTTCAACGTTTTGCTAGGGGGAACGGACCCAAAAAAATGTTCAAAAATTTTAGCCACAGGCAAAAATTTGAAAGTTTTTGTTTTTAATAGCTATAAAATTGACACAAAATGCGCCATAGGCGACTTTTTTTGCTTAAAAACCCTCAAAAATGGGCTAAAATTCACCAAAAGTGCTTATTTTGCCAGTTCATTTAGTATGCCAGAAAGTTAGAGGGGGGGGCAAATGCCCCCCCTGCCCCCCAAATGACAACCCTGCATACTACTCCAGTAATGAATTGACCCATCTAGAGATTGCCACTATACGATCATCTGCATCACTGATAATTCAAGCATGTCTACTTTGTTGCCAGGTTTATTGAGAATGCCATTTCCCTTATATTGTAAAAATAGCAATAGATCCTTTTAACTTTAGCTACATCATTGCCTCCCATTTATTAGTGAAATTCTGTATCTGCCCCCTTACCAGTCCTTCCGGCAGTGCTGTTTGAAAATTACTACCACATGTGTGACCAAATAAGTAATTAATATTAAGCAAATAGTGACGTGTGTAAGTAATCATTTATTTAAAAAAAAATTAAATAAATTCATGACTTAGTTTTAAGGGCCAATTCAAGTGTTGTAATGGCATTTTTAACCAAAATAGGGACATATATAGCCCAACATCAAAGTAATTATGATAGGTCATATATATACTAGCCGCTCAGCAAGTGCCAAGCACGGGTTAGCTATACTGGTTGGGGTATATCGATGGTTTAATTCAGAAGTGGCTAATTTGCAAAACTTTGGTTTTGAGACAATTGCATTTTTGTGGAAAAACAATATAACTTGGAAATAAACATTGTTGAAAGGCTGATATTTGGTGAACAAATAAAAAATATGTATATTTTATATATGCAATGGACTATTTTTTGTTAAATACTTAAATTAGTAAATTAGTTAAATATTCTTTTTAAATAAAAGGCTTAAAAATGCAGATTCGCCAGTTTGACTTTGATTAAATTTGCAAGAATGCAAAATAAATTAAGTGTAAAGTTGCGCATGTGTACATCCATGAGTTTTACCATTGAATAAAAAAATATAAAAACAAAATTAAAGAAATGAGCAATACTTGTCAAGTTCGTCACTTCTATTAATATTTTAAAAAAAGTCAGGTCTGGAGAAATTTTAAAAATGTAAACTGACGAATGGTAGTATTCACCACTTCTAACTTTTAGGAATTAAAACTTGTGGCTGATTCGCTGCTGTTCACTTCAGTTACATTAACAATTATTGGTTAAATTATTGTTTGTAACTTTAGGTTCATTAGGGACACTTCCAGGAACACAATAATACAATTATCTAATTTTTGACAAATTGGCATATTCGTGACTTCTGAATTAAGCCATCGCTGTAAAAGTATATACTGTTGAGTTTCACTTGCAGTATCCCAAGGTCTTATATTTTTATTGACTGCACTTCAGATTGCAAGTAACTGAAAATTTGGCTACAGGCACTTTTTTTGGTAAAAAACATTACATTTGAAAAAGACAATACAACACTAAATTCCAGGACTTTTAAGGACTGGTAAATATTTTCCAGGCTTTTTGAAGACTTTTTAGTAAAAAAGTATTTCCCAGGATTTAGAAGGTTTTCCAGGATGCCTAAAAACCCTGATTTAAATATACTTGTAATTTCAGGACTTTCGAGGACTGGAAAATATTTTCCTTGACAAAAATTTTTTTCAAGGTTTTCCAAAATGCGTGAAAACTCTGATATATATATATACTGAAAATTCAAGGACTTTTAAGGACTAGAAAGTATCTTCCAGGACTTTTAAGGACTTTCCATTGTGAAAATATTTGTCACGATTTGCAAGGTTTTCCATAATGCCTGGGGAACCCCAATTTAAATATACTCACAATTCCAGGACATTAAAGGACTGAAAAATATTTTCCATTGCTTTTAAAAACTTTTCAGAACAGAAATATTTGTCCAGGATTTGCAAAGTTTTCCAGGATGCATGGAAACCCTGATTTAAATATGCTTGCCCATTTTAGTTTGAATATAGGCTTTGGTTGGGCGCTCTGCTTTTAGCACCAAGTGCCCATGTTCAAGGGTTCAAGGGGCGCAAAAAATGTAATTTCCGGTTACTCCGTAACGTTATCTCGGATTTAAAACGTACGTTAAGAGCGCAGAAAAATTAGAAAAAGTTTGGTACCGGTTGCAACAAAATCGGTTCATTAATGAATGAGTAGGCCCCTAGTTCACAATAATACAGACAGACGGACGGACGGACGGACGGACGGACGGACGGACAGACAGACAGACAGACAGAGCTACTTATAATAGAAGATAGGCTAACCTTTAAAGGTCCACTTCCAATCCATGCCAATTAAATTTGCTAATTTAGTGATACTTAAACAGTTTTAAAATGTTGTCTGTATTCAATCTAAAAATTTCAAACTAGACACAATTTATGTTTACATTTTAAGCCTGACAGGACCTATAACCTGTTGTAAATAATTCGTAGGGAAAATGAAATTTTTTAGATGAAAGCTAATAACTTTAAATCAACTGAATGACTTAAAAAAAAGAACAGAACAGAACTAATTCAAAATTTAATATCCAGGAATAAAGAACTTGAAGCATGACTTTATGCAAGCTTTCTACACACATGCAAATGAGAAATTAGAGCTAAAACCTAAATTCAAAAACAGCACCCCTTAGTATTTTTTTCTTTTGGAAATGTAATAAATATCAACATTGTATTGGTATTCAAATGATATGAAGTTAAAGACATTAAGTTCCAATTGAAAGAGGCACGGGGTTTAGTTATTGAGACTAAGTTCATGAGAGTAAAGAGTTTGTGGCAGTAGCATAGCTAGGGGGCCCAGCAAAAAAAAGTCTGCAAAAAAATGTAGTTTCAGAACTGCAGTTCTGTAGTTTTTTTGCAGTTTTGACTTGTAGAAAATTTGCAGTTGAGCTGTACGTATTCCGAGATATTATGGAACAAATGTCTCCAGAAATTCTGCAGTTATTTTGCAGAAAT
>JAQIXP010003689.1:0-12625 GCA_034700285.1 Proteroiulus fuscus
GGAGTTCCATTTAAAATAACATCTCTAAAGTTTTTAATCATTGCAATCAGTTGTAAAGTTTTATTTGTTAAACAATTTTGTATGAATGACATGACAAAGGGGGGGAGGGGGGTCCATCGAAAAGTGACAGCATAATGACGGGTGGGTGGGTGGTCCAAAAAATCCTGATTTTTTAGTGACATCATTAAAGTATAGCCCCCAAGTGTTATTTTTTGTTACATGGGGGAGGGGGTCAAAAATTAAGCAAAATCGCGTTACATAATTTGTGCACAGCTCCTTACCTGGGACTAAATTTGTCTCAATCGTGTGAGGGACGTCTCAATGATTGTTAGCATTGAAAGACACATTTTGTGCATGGAAGAAAGTCACATTAAAAAGCATGACTGCATGAGTTTTCCTAAAGCTTTCTGGTTAATCTGGTGCCACTAAAAGTTGGCATTTCTTCCAAACATATTTACTGACAAGACTTTTCTAACATACAATAGTGCAAAAATCAGTATATAGAGAAGTGAATGGGGTATGAAAGATGCATGCAATCCTAGACTAGTGAAAATGGTTACTGTCAGTCAGATTGATTTATTAATTTTCACTGTAGGCATACCTATGAGTTGAGAAATACAAATACAATGGATTTAAAAAAATTACCTGAGCACATTTTTGCTACAATTGCAACATTATTTTTAAATACTGTGAAAGTTTCTTGGAATATTCAAAAAAAGTAAATCGTAATCGTAAAGCTGTAACTTATGGGCCTAAAGTAAACAATTATCGCCACATCAGATGTACCCGGTATATTCCTCTCACCAGCTAAAAGTTTCTTGGTACTGATACAAAAAATCTTGAATTTTAGACACTTAAACTTGGCATTCTGTCTGAGTTATTTTCCACTAAAAAGTGTAGTCATCTATCTTAAAAATGAGAAAATCGCGTCTACTTTTATACTAGAGCAGTACCGGTAGTTTCCGATTTAACATTTATATGCCTTTATGCTTTGAAAAAACCAAATTGTTTTTATTTTATTTATTTATTTTTGTTTGATTCATATTCAACCCTGATTGATGTCCTTTGTTTCTTCAAACTTTATAATGTCCAAGACATTGTAGTATATGAGAGTGTGGGACAAGTAGGCCTATTTATTTATTGTTGTCTATCGTATAGTTTTAAAAGTATTTCAATTTATGGTAGTAAATGGTCTGGCTCATTAGGTCAAGTTTATTTTCATAAATTTGTTTTAAAATGGTCTATAAAAGTGCTTCTTAAACTTAACAAACTTTCACAATCTTATTTTCGTCCAAGAAAACAGTTTTGTGACCCCCAAATTAATAGCTTTATTGGTATGCATAGGGCCCCCACAATTAATTATGAGACCCCTTTAGATGATGTTTATCCATAGATAGCGTAAAAACTTCCATGTTCCATCTTCAAAAGTAGTTAAATGTAAAAAAAAACTTTTTTATCTAAACTAATTAAGATATTAATTAAAAATGAAACTACTATGTTCTGTAGTTATTGCGGTTGAGGAAGTTAAGAAAGCTCAGCAATACATATTTAAGGTTTAATATATACTTAATAATTATATATACATTTAAATGAAGTACAATATGTAAAAAGTAAGAAATTTTTTTGCTATTTTATTTTCAGTTTACTTGTAAATGCTACATTTAGTGGAATTACTTACTCTTTACTAATTACAATATCATATTTATTCATGAAATAGATCCTCTGGAACAAAACAAAGTTGATGAAAATGCTGTGGTAAATGACAAAATTCCAACCATGCCAAAAAGTACTAAAACGCCTAAAAAACGGAGGAAAAAGAAAAATGTACCTAGGGTCAATGCAAGCTTGTGCGTCGAAGCCCAGAACCCTGATTTCGATAATTTTCCTCCACTGCCAACTAACAATGGAGATTCAGAAATAGTAGAATTTGCCAAGGAAAGAAATCTGAATGCTGAAGCAATAAATCCTACAACGACTAATGTCGTTTCCCCGACTGAGAAAAAGCCCTCGACACGTGCCTTGTTAAAAGAACAAAAGCAAACAACGATGGGCGAAGCCTTATTACTTAGTCTAAAAAAGTCAGTTTCTGAAGCGATAAATAAAGAGACTCAATCTAAATTTGGTAAAGTTGAGGCAGATACAAAGTGTGTGCAACCTGCCATGAACGTTCCAAAACTCCCTCATAGTGCTGTTAAAGGTAACTTGGGCGATAAAAGACAATTTTACAATTGAATTACCAGCTTGTATTAAAAAAAGTTTCTTGCTTTTATCTTAGAATTAGATAAGTACAAGTTAACATATTTAGACCAGTCGCAGAAACGTGAGATACCTGAAGAAGTATTTGCCATTTTAAAAGAACAGCAACTCTTGCCTTTGAAAAAGGTATGTTGATTAATGTCACCGAATTTGAGCAGTTTCTCATCCGAAACTATGAAAAATCTTTAGGTGCATATGTAGTAGGATAACGGGAAATTAAAATTTAATTTAAGTAACTAAATGGGAAATTTTTATAATTTGACTCCAGCTTTTTAAATTTAAAGACTTCCTCTAATTATAGAAATCTTTAAGTCATCCGAGAGCCCAGTATTTTTGTCATATGTGTGAATATCATTGTGACAACCTCGTGACGTGTAGGAAGCATATTATCAGTCAGCGGCACATTCGACTTAAGAAGGTCATTTGCTTTTTTTTCTTTAGTATGACTTTAGAGAGGTTAATCATATCTGTTCGTGCTCATTTTTAAAAGTTTTTCATTCAATTACTGTGTTTAGGCAGAAGAATTAGACATGACGCTTCGACAGCTACCCGAACCATGCCAGGCTCAAGTGGATGCTATTGATAAGCTATTGAATGACGTAGTGAATAATGCTGGTTTGACGAAAAAGGATGTTCAAGCTAGAGCAGCTATTTTGGAAGAATTGAGAAATTGTCTGGGTGAAGCACTTCCAGGTTAGATAGAACAAATTAGCATTTACTCTGAGATAGCATTAAAGCAACAGAAAGTTTTCTAATGCTTTATTCATCTCTAATTAAGAGAACTGCTTGCTTAAATTGTACGGATCGTCTTTGTCTGGAGTTGGATTGAAAGGCTGTGACGTTAACCTCAACCTTCAAGTCCCTTCTGACGGGAACCCGGCATTCGCCCTGAAGAAGGCGTACGATGTCATCGGCCAATGCAACACCGTGTTTTCCCAAGTTTTTTTAGATTGGGGAGCCAAAATGCCAGTGGTGACATTTCTTCACACTAAAACTGGACTCAGATGTATCCTCGGACTGAACTGCGACGATTCTTGTCAAACGTCCGTGCTCATAAGAAACTATGTTCAGTTTGATCCCAGAGTTCGCACGTTGTGCACAGTGTTCCGTTACTGGGCCGAGGTATTTTGCGACGACACGTTGGATGCAGTTTTGGTCATGTATCGATTGAGCTCCATTGTTTTCTTTCTTTTTTTAGCTTTGTAAAATTAATAAGCAACTGGAGGGATCATTGCCACCTCATGCTTTCGACTTAATGGTCATCTATTTTTTGCAACAATTAAAAACTCCTGTGTTGCCTGTTTTACACGAAATGACGGAGGAAGAGGGCACTTACATGAATGCCCTAAAAGCTTCTGCAAACTGGAAAAGCAAGAACGAGACGTCTGCTGGCTTCCTATGGGTTGAGTTGCTTAGGTATTATTCACTCACTTTTCCTTGTAGCAGTTGCATTGTTTGCATTCGTGAATTTGAGCCGCTGACGACAGCCAAAAGGAACTGGAGAGGTCGTAAATTGGCCATAGAAGGTTTGTTCGTGTTTTTTCCTTTGCCATTCATATGGAAGCCATCGTCTCGAATGGTACTAATTTTAAGAATTATTTTTTGTTTGTGCACAAGATCCCTTTATAATTAAACGCAATTTAACACGCTGCGTAAGTTCGCAGAAGATCTACGATTTTATTATCTCCTGTTTCAAACTCACGTTCAAGTATTTCGGCATTCCGCAAACAGCCAACGGGGCCCTTTTCAATTTTATTGAGAGACCCGCCAATTTAGACAGTCTTCTGTTCAGTTTGGCTTCCAGTAAAGTTGAGGAATTATCCACCAAAGAGGAGAAAGTTCACCCTTCGTTGCCATTGAACAAGGTCTCTCCCAATGTCGCCGAGAGTCAAGATACCGGGAGACGCGAGGATCTCAGTGGTGATGAGGACTGCATACATGATTCTGACAGACAAGAGCGGAAGCGAGTGGATTCGACTCGAACCATAGATAGCGAAGATTTGTCAAGAAGCTCGGATGATTCCGACACAGATGAAGATGGTCTGGAAGTTGGCTCTAAACTGGGGACGGGCGATGACGAATTGCAGGACAAGTCTAAAAATAATGGAGGGAAGACCGAAGAACAGAGGAGGAGTGCAGCGAGCCGCAAAGCAAAGATGAAGAGTAGCCGGCTTCCTACTCCAGACGACATCGTATTGGCTATTAAGCAGTTCAAAAAGGAAGATTACTTATTCCTTTTCAATTGGCACATATTGACAGGAGGAGAAGTAAGTGGACATGGCAATAATTATATTTTAAAATGTTTGGTTTTTATTAAGGTGTCCACAGTTAACTTGCTCTATCATCCCAAATCTCCTTTAGTATCCTGTGATCGAGTGTAGTATCTGCCAGAAAGAGGGGCATCTGAAGCAAAACTGTCCAGAGGATCGGCTCCCTCCGCTAGAACCCCTGCCACCACCTCATCCCGTTTTCACTAGATTAATAACAGAGACATGCTATAAAATTGAGGGTGAGTATGTAGCGAAAGAAAATGGCGCTACAGAAGTGATCAAGTATGTGTTTGTCATTTGCTCTTGCTTTGTTTTTGCAAATTCAGTCAATTGGGTTGCATATAATCCACTGAGAAACCTTTATAAAAGAAGAAAGAAATGAGCACACTAATTTTCATAGCATTAAAATTAATATTTTATGGAAAATGTAGCATATTTTAGTTTTTTTAATTGGAGTAAAATTTTCTTTTGATTGCTTTATTTTATGATGATATTTAAGTTGCATTATTACAAGATATATGGAATTCACTATATTTTTATTCGAACAGCCAACTTTAAACCACGTCCAGCAGAATTGGAGGAACGGCAAAACATTCTGAGCGAACTACAAAGTTTCATTCGAAACGCCGGCTATCCTGACGCTCAGTTGGAACTGTTTGGATCTTCGTGCAATGGATTCGGCTTTAGACGGAGCGATCTAGATATTTGCCTAACTTTTGAGAATAACAAACTCGGAACTGTATGCGCACAATTTTGAAATTTTTAGTGTAGATTTTTTTTTTAAATTAGTCATTCGAATTATCGTTATTTTTAAGAATCTGAATTGCATCGAAATCATCACCGATTTGGCCGAAAAGTTAAAAAAGTGTAAATACATTTTTCAAGTTATTGCCATTCCAACGGCCAAAGTACCTATCGTTAAATTTATTCACCGTCAGTCCAAACTGGAGTGCGATGTTAGCCTTTACAACACGCTGGTACAGTTGTTTTACTACCCTTTTGGTTTCGTTCACTTTTTATTTTGCATCGTCTTCATTAAGGCAACTAACCTCGTTTTTGACATGTTCAATCGTAGGCCCAGCATAACACGAGAATGTTGCACTTGTATAGCGAAATAGATCCACGTGTACGAATATTGGGTTACACGATGAAATATTTTGCCAAGGTGAAATTCATTTAGAGACTATCATTTCACATACTGCTAGTTTTTTTCTTATTTACTACCGTGTGGTAACTTTTGTCTTATTTAGCTGTGCGACATAGGCGATGCATCTCGTGGTAGCCTTTCTTCGTATGCTTACACATTGATGGTTATCTTTTTCTTACAACAAAGAGAGCCGCCTGTCATCCCCGTCTTACAAGAGGTTCGTTTTGCACCATTTAGTGGTTGGTACATGGTTCCAAACAATTATTACTGAGTAGGCCTATATTTTTTTTCAATTTTATTTATTTATAGCTTTATTACACTAATCAAACCCTGCCAAAGAGAATAGTTGATGGTTGGAATGCGTGGTATTTTGACGATTTGCAGAAATTGGTAAGTAAAAGCCATTATTTATTTAAATTTGTTTTCAAATATTTCTGCGTCATTTTGGGTTTAAAAGCCTTGACTTTGATTACTTAGCCCGAGGTTTGGCCCTACCACGGAAAGAATACAGAAAGCGTCGGCGACCTTTGGATCTGTATGCTACGATTTTACACGGAAGTATTCAACTTCAAGGATTTCGTGATCTCGATGCGTCAACGGAAATCCCTAATGAGATTTGAAAAGCTGTGGAATTCCAAATCTGTGGCAATCGAAGGTGAATCTTCTTTACCTCCTACAAAAGCTCTCTTTAAAAGACTGTTACAAAAGGTTTTTAATTGCTGTTATTCTTTGATGAACTGCATTTTTGCTTAATTTAGATCCATTCGATTTGAGCCACAATTTAGGAATGGGCGTGTCGAGAAAAAGTATGCCTGTTTATTTTGTAAATCTTTTCTTGACTTTGAATTCATTTGTCTTTCATCAATTTTACGTTTTTCTTGTCTTACAGTGAACGTTTACATAATGAAAGCCTTCATTAAAGGAAGAAGAATTTTTGGTACTCCGCTTCCCCACTTACCACCTGCTTATCCTTGTTGGGGAGTAAGTGATTTAGTTCGTTAAGCCTTTCATGCACCTCCTAATACCTACTGAGTATTGTTATTTTATCTTGTTTTAGGATTATTTGTTCAACCACAAGCTGCTGACAGATGGACCGCCACCAAACGACCGTTGTTGCCGTGCCTGCGGCCGAATCGGTCATCTCGTGAGGGACTGTCCGCGTAAGCGAGGCCCTAGTAATCAACAGCATCGTGAGGAGAGAGGAAGGACAAATCACAATACGAGAAATAGAACACCAGGAACGAACGAAGGAAAACTGCGACAGGATGTTGCGTCTCCAAATCGAAATGGTAACTTAACTATTGCCTGTTTTGTGCACCTGCTAATTTGTCTTAAGGTTTTAGAAATATGGACCATTTTTTATTTTCAATCTGCAGATGATATCTTCGATTTTGACTCCCAAAATTTTTCTCCATTAGTACGCGCCGCTATTTATTCTAGCAATTATTGACAAGATCATAAAATCAGGAATACGTACAATACAAAATACAGTGCATGTTATAAGGTTGATATTGGAATTTGAAATTCCAATGATATGATGATATCAATGGTTGATATTGAAATGTCAAAGAAACTCAGGAAAAAGGAATATTGTCTAGGAATGTGGGGGAAAATCACAACATAACCAAATTTAAAATCTAATTTTCACTGGTTGTAATCAAAATGTTATATCTGCAGTATAGAAATTGGTTGTTAGTACTATGTATAATGCATGAAAATGTCAGGAAAATATATATTTTGTTCAGAGAAAACTTTCGTTTAAGAAAGTCAGAGAAGCCCGCCTAGTGAATTCAGTATAAAACCTTATTTGGCAAAAATACTTCTGATTAGATTTGACTCAATATACATGTAGTATTATCTACTCTGACACATGGATTTGCGATCCTTGTGTTAGAACAATGTTGTTAACATAATTCTGAGACAAATTTTTTTGTTACAGATTTCCAGCAAGCAAATGCTCAAGCCAAAATGCAGAGTAGGTTTCAGCAGCATTGGCAAGCACAAGCCAAAGAAAGGGCGCGGTACGAACAGGAAAGGTTTCATCAGGGTGGGCCGATGCATCCACATTTGCACAAGCCAATGCCTGACGTTCAGCACCACCTTTCGCCAAATGCCGGTCGCATGAATCCCACCGGCAACTGCATTCAGAGGCCACGATTATTCTATCCAATGGGAATCGTTCCTATCAAGGGATTTCGAACTCCCCCTCCTCACAATGATACAAACGCCCTACGGATGATGGAACAACGTCCTATTAACCCTTTGGCCCGCATCTCCATGCCTCCCACCATGGGTTTCACTAATCTTCCACCCCAGTTAAGGACTAGGACGGAAGCCTTTCCATCTCAATTTCCCAGGTGATCCCCGGGCAACTTTTAGATTTTTGGCATCCCAACTTTTACGACTATCCTGCGTGTCCGCCTCGATTAATCGCTTTAATTTTTATTCCGTGTTTTTTTTTTTTTATATAATAATCAATGCGGATGTGGTCTCGGAGTGCGACCTTATTCACCTGGGGATTATCATTGTAGCACAATTGGTTTGTAACTGGTTATCGGGACATTTCCTCTTTTAAATTTTTCCATGTTTTAGTTTTGTTTTAGAATCACTGCACTTCCGTTATTAGTTTCTTTTTAATGCCCCGTCTAGAATCTGTCAAAATGACTGCTTCCGTGATGCCTTTTTGGTTTTTATTTGGCGACCAATACGGGCGTTCACTTTATTTTTGGAAGTCTCATTTACCAATGGATTTAATCCAGATTTATCGACATTTTTATTCGTGACTAACTAACATTGGAGTAGGCCCAATATTGTCTTCCCACTACTGCTAACCAGTGTGTATTGATAGTTCTATATGTAGCAGCAGGATTGATGGAATCTAGATTGTTTTCTGGTTTATCTTACATCAATTTTGAGACTTCCTTAACAAGTTAAAGAGTGAGGCTAATTGGTTAACAAATAAAAACAAGGCGGCGCCACGGATGAGTTATTTTGATTTTGGAAGTTTAGTCTTAATATGCATTGTTCTTAAATTGAAAACTAAACTTGAGTTGTATTTTAATTAATGGAGATGATGGATGTTTGCTTTGTGGGGAACCTCCGATCACTCTTGAAGCTTTTAATTCTTATCGATGGTCTTTTTATTTGCACAATCAATCGCAGTTTTAAGTTTTGGAGAAATTTGTTTGTTCGTTTGAAAATGAAATTAATCTTCATCTTAAGTTATGTAAAATTACATTAAATGGAGATAGTTAAGATTTTATTATTAGATCTCGCATTTATTTTCGTAGTGAAGCCCGATAAAAATAGTTTTGTGCAGAATGTGTGTACGTAAATGCAGACAGCTCAGGCCTATTGATATCAGTCTGACCAGTAGTGGATTCAGACTTTTGATTGAGGAAAGGGGGTGGGGCGCCGGCGGAACACTGTATAGGATACGGTTATAAGGTATCGGTGTAGTCAATAAGGAGGGAAGGGGATCATGATCCCACCTCCGCGCTCCCCTCCTTGAATCCGCCAGTAAGTCCGACCTCTGTAGCAGTTAATGGATCGTTCATAAATTCATTTGCAATGAATGGTCGGGCGGTTTAAGCCTGGGGGAAAAGTGCCTGAATTAGCTCGGAAGCATAGAAAGGACTGGAACACTTGGCCGAGGGTGGGCAGTGGTGGCGTTGAGTGTTCAAATGTGAAGGAAGGAGAGGGGGGGGGGCGAACGCTGGGTGTCCAACTCTGGGAGAGGGAGCTAGGGGGGCCCACGCTAAATGTACGCTATAGTCGATTCCAATAACTTTGAGCCCTGGCTGCATATGAAATACATGGGGACCAGGGCTCAAAGTTATTGGAACCGACTATTGCTAGGTGATGATCAAAGTCTGGAAATCGAAAACCATTGCAATGCTGCTTAACCGTGTTGGTTAAATCTTGGAAATTTTGGTGGCAACATCCCTGGGTATATTATAACACCATTGATATTAAATATTTTTAATAACACTTGTTATACTTTAAAAAAGGCGCTAGGTAAGAGCGTCCTCTGATGGAACATGGTTGAACTAATTTCGACCTTAAATTTTTGTAGCTTCTTTCTTATTGGTCAGATTTTCAAATAACCAGTTTTAAAGATGGCGGTTGTTGTTGTGGGTTGACCGTTTGAAATGTACCACGCGTTTTTCTACGTTTTTACTCATTTTTACTGTATTTTACACGCTAGTTTTTTAAAACTAAAGTCTGTTTAAATAGACGCTCTATTGGACTTCAGGCTTATTTCATCTGTTTACTTAAGCAAATGTGTCGGAATGTATGGGATGTAACTACGCCGACGTAAAATAATATTGTGAAGCGTAGGCCTACTATAAACTTTCCCCTAATTCGGCTTTAATAACCAAGGAGATGGACGACTTGAACGAAATTGTGCTCTCTGCAGCTGAGTATATAAAAGGTGAGACTTCAAACCCTCTTCTTCCATATACTTTTACCGTAATTTGTGTAAATATGCCACCGGAGAAAGTTTTTGGCTTGCGATTCGAAAGGTTTTGTTTTGCAAACATTCCAACACCCTCCCATTCCCACTCCTGTTATGCGAGTCAAATTGCAGCTGAGTTTTCTTTATTTGTTGTGTTTCTACCCAAAATCATTTCTTGTGGCTGACAGTTTAGCCTGTCTAAGGTTTAGCTGATGACCTGTTCAGTACTAAAGTTAAGAAAAATGCATTTGTTGTTCTAATCCTCGATTATAGGGATGAAACACAGTTTGATTTTCAGGATTCTTTAGTGTCTTTATGTGCAGGTCTTTTTGACCAATCCCAGGTGTAATTTGAATTTCATAATGTTGTTGGTTTCTTGAGTGAAATCTTTTCTATAAATTGTTATGCATCTACAAGTATAAAAGTAGGCCTACTAATTCTATTTGACAATCTACTTGTTGGATGAAGACTTGACCTTGGCCCATGAAGGATGCACAAAGACCATGCAACATGGGGTTCTATAAATGCATATCCATGAAATAGGGAGTTTCCAATAGGATTGATCCTGTCTCTTGATGACTTGTATAATACAATGTCATGTAACCTACCAACTAAAAATTTTTGTAAACAAAAGAGAAACTGAAATTCATTTTCGATCACTCTAAAATGTACATTTTCGCTTGAAGCAAATGCTATATTTAATTCCATAAGCATTATTATAATTATGTATTGCAATTGTGTTTATTTTTATTTGCCTACAGTAATTGCCATTACGGTAACTTAAAAGATCAAGCTGGTGTACAAGGGAAATTTTGTACTTTACTGTGTTATGTATGATACATGTAATCAAATAACGAATGTTACGAAATAAGTTTTGACTTTTTATCGTTTCCTGGATAAGAAGGCCTAATAGAGACCTAGATATTTTAGGATTCAGCCCAACCTCCTTTTTAATTGTTGCCGGTTTTGTATGCCCAGGTATATATATATATATTTGGCAACAGTCCGGTGCTTTCGAATCGTGGATGGATCAATTTTTTTTATCTCATTTCCAGCTCGAAATATTTATTATTCAAGGTTGCCATCCATCAAAATGTTTTTTTATTTTATTATTTTGATTTTGATTTACCTGCTTCCTCTTCACCTCCTCCTCACTTAATAATAAATAGGTGTAACTTTTTTCCCCATTATTTAGAGAAACAAAATTTCAACAACAATTTTCCCTTCATTGAATTGCTGCTGTTATTATATCAATTTATGCTGCCCTAATTACACTATTGTTTGAACACCTGATCATCAATTGTCTTTAATGATGCTTTGTTTAATAATTGAGTGAGAGTGGTTTTTAGGCTACACCAGGGTGGCGTAATTTTGGTCAGTTAAGGTCATAGCTTACCTTATACTGAGAACCTTTCTCTGGTGATCTATGAAGAATTACAAAAATTTGGCAGGGTGTCATCCTCTCTTAACATATTGCACGTAGGCTGTTCTGGTGCCAAATTATTAATAACTCATAAATTTTAAACAGCCTTTTTAATGGATAGAATTTTTCAGTGGCTGGAAAGAAAATACAGCTTGCTTTCTATTGTGTGTAATGATGCCATAATTATGATGGTATAGTGCATAACCAAGAACTTTCCAACGTTTTAGCAAGACTTATATTATGTAGGCCCTACTTTGAGTCTGTGGTTGCACATTGGATTGCACTTCTGTTTGTCTGTCTAGTGACGTCGATTTTATTTTTAAAAATATTAAAATTTACAGACTGCACCATACAAATTTGCATTAAAGTCAAATTTTATATCAGTTTATATAATAAACTCGATAGACACTATATTTACTGTATATGGGTCATTCTCCAAAAGGGGACAATTTGAGAAATACAAATTAAATAAAATGAAGTTGAAAACTCATTAACTTTCTATTGTTTTTCTAAATGCCATTCTGATCTGGAACATCAGAAAAATGCGAGCAGAGATGGATAACAATATATTAATTAACGCATTAATTCGTTTTAATTATCAAAATGAGGGAATGACGAAAGTAAACAATATATTTCTTCCAATCCATTGAAATGTGAATTTTCTCTCATTATGTACCCCCAATATGTTGTTCAAAACTTTCATGATATTAATTTTAATGAAATTATGCAGGCAGTTTGCAGTTCAGGAGGGAATGATGGCACATTAAAATACTTTCCAAGTTAAAGCAATGTCCATGTAAATAAATACCTCATGGCATCAAAATGATAAATTGAGAACTGCTTATATGTCATTGCATTCTGGGATATTACACCCTTTAGGAAGCTGAGGCTTTGTAAATCCGCCCATCTGGTAGCAAAATTAGTATGGTGAGGGAATGACTCGTTTGTTTAGGGACAACTTACTTAAAATTTTAAGTGCATGAAAGATTAGCTGTAAAAGCTGAAACCTTATTCAAGGTGTCTACTAGGTCATAAAAGTCATAAAAAGGTCATAAGTTTTGCTAGGTCAT